>WNHD01002414.1:0-31312 GCA_011057455.1 Ganaspis sp. Gsp50 | reverse complement strand
GATTATTATATGTTTTTGTAATATGCTTAGGCAAAAAACTTTATTTTTTTTTTAAAAAAAATTTTCGTCTATTTGAACGTTCAGAACTTCAGAGTCATGTCGATCTCTCAGAATCGTTTTACAGAAACTCTGAATTACACATTTTTCATCTCATTTACAATGAATCTTTACATTTAACATTCTCTAACATTTTATTTTCAAAACTATTTTTATTTAAATTTTGAAAAAGACATTTAATAAATAATTGACAAATACTTTTTTGCGATTCAAATTTTCGAAGTTAATAATACATATGATATTCATATTTCACAGTCATGAAAATTAAATTTTATACACAGGAAAAACAAAATGTTAAATTTCAAGATGAAGTTGAATTTTTGCAGGCATATGCCTGTAGAAATCCAATTTGTCCTGGAATTTAACAAACGATGCATTAAAAAAGAACATTTGGTTTTTTCTGTATAGTTGATTTATTATCATCTCATTTATTATGCGTCGTTGGTTTATTATTTTAAAATGTTACTCATCAATTGCATCTTTTGGACAATTTTTTGCACTAAAATTACGAAATATTATTGTAAAAGTTTACTGAGTCTTTTCTTGAGAAAATATTTGTTGTGCCAGTTAGTTCAATTTCTTCTAGATCTCTCGTCGCGCGTCTGATTTCGCGATTTCGCGGCCTAGTTTCTTTTGAGAAAATTGCAATCTCGGAATTTTACGAGATCGAGATTGCGCGGGCTGTGGTGCGGAAAATGGGCAATCGCGGGACGTGAAATCGGAGAAACAAGACGGTAGCGTTATTTTAAGATTTGGAAAGAGGAAGTGAGACGGGAGATGAGGTCGAGTCCACCAGAGACGAGTTCGGGTCATCTCCTACGCCACCCCATTTTGGCTTCCAGCCAATACTTTCAATCGTGATTTTAAAACAGCATTTAAGTCAGTCTTGTACAAAAAAATGTGTGAATTGGCAATTTTCTGTTAATAGTAAAAAGTTCGAGTATAATTTTAAACATGTAAATGATTCGTTTATATATTAGTTATATATTTTTTTATATTATTATTTTTAGAAACAAAATTAATAAAGACGATAATAAAGAGTGAGATAAAGAGTGAAGAATTGAATGAAATTATATATTTCGCATATATGTGAATTATATTGTAAAACTTGACTTATGCTTCCTCACAAGGCAGCCTTGTTTTCTCTAGATCCGAAAGGAAATATATGTATAGGTATACAGCAAAGTAACTATAATTTGAATTAGTAACTTGGTTCACTAAATTTCGATTTAGAGAAAGATGCATCAAACTCTCTTTTTACATATATAGTATATTATATATATTTTTTTGCATATTCGTTTTGTACAGTTTTTTAGAAACGGAAACTCTGTTCCTGACAGATCTAGTTTTCCTTTTTTGTGCTACCAAGCGGTTTGAGCAAAATACTCGAAAATTTGAATTTCCTCGGAAAAACTGCGGTCTTAAAGATGATAATAACGAGTTATGTTACAGTGTTTCAAAACATGAAACTGAATATTTTGACTTGTAGTATAAATAAACAGCATCATATTTCAAATTAAAATGAATAACGCTCATGACCTCGCTTCCTGGTTAGATTTCGAATCTCAGGAAAGTTTCTGCATCATCGAGATCTTATGATCTGTCCAGGAATGTTGGTAGATCCTCTTGAATCGTCGAATTGCGTGGGTGCGAAACGAGATGTTGGCGCAGTTCCAGGACTCGTGGGAGGTTGAAGCTTGATAGACTGACCTCAGCCTCTGACCTCACCCAAAATAACCTTTTCGGTGAATACTAACGTTGCCTGGCTTCTATTTCAGTGTTTCTCTTTCGCTACATGAAACACTAATACAAGTATTATAGACACGTAGAACCAACTGTTTCTTGCGAAAATTTCTTCACCCACGTCATTTAAATCTCATGTATTTTGAAAAATCACAATCAACTGGCATTTAGAAATTCCATTTCGACATTGTTGCAAAATAGAGAGAGATTAAGGCAAACTGTTGTTAATAAGAAATTAACTCTAAATACATGTCTTAAATTAAGACATTTTTTGTGTCTTAGTCACCAAATATGTCTTAATTTAAGACGTTTTTGCTCAAAATAAGACACCATGTTTTTGTAGTGTATGTGTTAAAACTTAAGATGCTTTTTTAAGAATGAACTCTGTGATTGTTTAGCAGAAAGTTTTTATGATAAAGAATCTGTATACAGATTTGATTCACAGTTTTCTTGAAATTATCAACTTGATTCCTAACAGTATCAAATTGACCACAAAAAGTACGAAATTGATCACAAAGTATTCCTCAATTTGATATTTTCGATATCAATTTGATACTTTTAAGTAAACTGTGTTGCTATTCGATTTTTGTTTTAGTAAAATGAACTTGTTATTTTCAATACAGTAGTAACTTTTGTGTAAAAATTATTGCACAAAGTGTGTTGTTTTTGTAGTTTTTAAACAACAACATTTTATTGTACATTCACTGAATGAATTTTACATTCATCAATTTAAAACCTGTATTAAGAAGTGTATTGATTGAAATGTTCTTTTTTAATTGAGTGTTTTAATTACGAGTTGCTATATAATTGATTTTATATTCAAGTTGAGGATTGATGAATCTGTTGGATGATGAAAGAATTTTCAACGTTATAAGCGAGGCTGTCATCAGTTATTTTGAGAGCTAGGACGGAAGATCATTTTTTGCTTCTTGACTTTACCTTCTCCGTATTCATCGACGGGAGCGAATAGTGCGAAAAATTATGACTTGCTCGTTCGGGAAGGTAGTTCCATTAAGATGCAAATTCGCTAATAATTCCAGCCCGGGTCGCAGCTTGTCGCAGTCTCACAGATAACCAATCGTGCTCTGGGCAGGTACGGATCTAGTCTTCTCTTTGTTTAAAACAACCTATTTTTTGTTAATAGAGAAGACTCAAGTGTTCATTAAAACTGTATAATTAAAATGCATACTTACAAAATAAAGCTGTAGAGCTATATATAGCTATACCATAGCTATGAAACTATGGAGCTTACACAGCTATATACTCATAGCTATGAAGCTATGAAGCTTACATAGCTACCCATAGTTATGAAGCTATGGATTGGTTACTATAATAGAGAAAAGTAAAGTAAACAGAAAAGTAAAGTAAAAAGGAAAGTAAAGTAAAAAGGAAAGTAAAGTAAAGAGAAAAGTAAACTAAAGAGAAAAGTAAACTAAAGAGAAAAGTAAAGTAAAGAGAAAAGTAAAGTAAAGAGAAGAGTAAACTAAAGAGAAAAGTAAAGTAAAGAGAAAAGTAAAGTAAAGAGAAAAGTAAACTAAAGAGAAAAGTAAACTAAAGAGAAAAGTAAAGTAAAGAGAAAAGTAAACTAAAGAGAAAAGTGAAGTAAAAAATAAGTATAAAGCAAAAAGTGAAGTACAGAAAAGTTTCCAATAAATTGGAATTCCTATGACAGTGGATAATTTATGGTAACATTTGGCAATATAAAATTTTTTTTACGCGCAAGTAATATTAAATTTATTTCTGGATCAATAAAGGGCCTATTCCTGCTGGGTGCAAAGTAACGAGGCATCGGCAATTCCGGCGCCTACGCTACCTTTGAATTCATTTTATCCGTCTCGTGATTCGATTTAATTGCCGAGCGTTACTTCGTTATCGTGCTGCTTCTTATTCTTTTTCATTCTTTTTCTCTCCTTCCCACAATTTTAACAGTGTGTCCTTCTTCTTGTGTTGGAGTGTGACACGCGTGTTTACATGAGTCGCGTGTACAGCGCCTTTGACAACTCGACACAACACTCTTCCTAATACTTGATTTGTGGCTAAAATCTTCCTCGTAATTAAGATACAACAGTTTTAGTTAATTAAGCGAGATGCTTCAGTTTTCTCCAAAAACTCCAATGACTGAAAATGGTGGAATGAATTTTGATTCATTTCTTTGTGCAAGAGAACTTTCAAAAATAGATGGAAAATGTCAATGACCTTTTCATGAAAAAATATTGTTTGTGGTACGAGAAAATGTAAAGTCTGGAAAGTAAAGCTTAAAGTGGAAATATACAGTGTCTTTTAAAGTTTTGCAAGAGTGGGTAAAGATTGTGGTAACGAGATCCGATTTCATTCTAGTAAATTTAAGATCACCTTTTGCAGCGACCAGGTCGACCAACCTACACCTGACTTATTTCCAGGGATATCTAATTACTTGTTCGACCTATGCCTGAATGCCTTCACGCACTTAGGTCGACTCGAGCTCACTTGTTTTGCGACCCAGATTACTGAATTTC
This sequence comes from Ganaspis sp. Gsp50, assembly GCA_011057455.1. NCBI lineage: Eukaryota > Metazoa > Arthropoda > Insecta > Hymenoptera > Figitidae > Ganaspis > Ganaspis sp. Gsp50. The sequence goes on along the minus strand of WNHD01002414.1, from coordinate 27,017 downwards.
TTTAGTTTCATGAAAAGGTTGGTAGTTGATCAATGCTCATTTGCCAGTTTCTCTTTAGTCCCTTTAGATATTGTACGCGTACAATAAAAAAAAACACAAAAACACACGAAAAATATACAGAATATACAAAAACATACAGAAAAAATAAAAAAATACAAGAAAAATTCCTATATTTTCAAGCGAAAATTCTTATACTTTCACACTAAACATGTTTTGAAAATTCAAAATTAGGAATTCCGTCAAATGCTGACAAGCACTGGAAAAATTGAAGTAATGCATCTGTCTTCAAAAAACACGAAAAAATATCCCGAGCACAGGGATTTTTCCTCGAAACTTTTCTCTGTGTAATATTTAGAGATTTTTCGTAATAAAAACAGTTTTCTACAAAAATAGGTTTTATACAAAAATACTTTTTCTACAGAAATACTTTTTCTACAAAAATACGTTTTCTACAAACAAAAAATGCAATTCTTCAGTTTCCTTCAGTTTTAATTTCATCAGGTTTTTCTTGCAGGAGAAAGCAATAACGATTGCTTCTGTGACGCAGACATTCCAACAATATCAGCATTTTAGTAATATATCAAAAAGGGAGGATTGTAGAGAGCGAGGTGCGAAACGTCTTGACTTCCGCTATCTGAAGACAAGGGCAGTCGCAGATGTTATCATATAAGATATTTACAACCAGACCATCAGACTGGTAGATTAATGGCGCGATCGGTAATGAAGGTGGCGGTCAAATCCTGGTCTTTCCGATCTTACGAGCTTACGGTCGCTCTAGATATCGCCTTAACGCATACATCAGTAGAGTACAAATAACGCATTTTGCATTATGCTTCCTCAGTGAGTGTATAGCGGTCAGAGCCGTAAGGGACTCGAACTGGTAACGTACCAAGGAGGCAGCATTTGGCGGCATTCGGTAATAAATATCCGCTGATATAATGCGGGCGTGGGTCGGCACTGGAATCAGTCTTTTGCAGCTGCTTGATTTACGCCATATGCCTCGATGCAGCGGCTTCAACTGAAAATAGTCACTTGACTTGCTGCGGCCTTAGGCTCTTTCACGATATATTATTATATCCACCCGTTTCCGTCAAAAGCTCTTCAACTTTAAGTAAAACTCCTCAGAGCAATTTTCCTTTATCTGTATAAACACCATTAAATTCTTGTGCTTTTATTTCAACTCTCAATTTTATACAAAAGCTTTGCTTCTTTTTTCATTTTCCTTTTTTCTTTCTGTTCTTTCTTTTCTTCAAATCTGAATCATCGCAGGTTACAATCACACTGCAAAAACTCATGTCTTCAACTAAAACATGGTGCATTGATGTTGCAACATAGTGCAAACATCAACATAGTGCAGCTATTTTTTATTGCTGTTTCAGACTCAAGTGTCTTGGAATTTGGTAATAGATTGATTGATATTACAAACGTGATGACTCTCATATTTAAAATTCAAATGAATACGAAATCATGAAAATCCTTTTATAATAATGAAATGATGAACTTTTGTTGTTGATATATTACTTGCTGTTTGTTTTGTTTTTTATTATAGAAAGTTGTTTTTTATTATAGAAAGTTGTTTTTATTATAGAAAGTTGTTTTTTTTATAGAATTGTTCTATAATTGTTCAATTTCTGATTTCCTAACCTTTTTAAAAAGTCTCTTATTCCTACTTGTTTGGTATCTGCTTTCGTCTGCTTTGATCGATACATCTTGCATGCCTTTCCCTTAGGATGATCTCTTAACATGAACCGGTTTCATGGTTACCATCGTGTCGCGTCGTTCTCAATAAAAAACTCGACTTATGATAACGTCAACTTCGTCAGCTCGGAGTAAGGGACGCGAGATGCTTCCCTGATTGGTATTGTCGGGTTTGCGCCTCAACTACTGTAATTACTAATTGCCACTGAGTCTAATTAGCGATTCGTGTTACCGGTTCATTAGAACCAACCTTACTCATTCTTCGTTATCTTCTTAGCCCTTTTTCATCAGCTTTTTCACATCACTTTTAAGTACTCGAAGAAGAGTCACCTCTAACTTGAGAAGACAATCTCTTTTGCGACATTAGTTCAGATTACTTCATTAGCACCACTTTCATTCTTAAAACCTTGTCGGGTGCTGATTTTCTGCCCCGTTTTGGAAAACAAAGAATTAGGTATAAACATCATTTTGTCTGTATAGTTACTTAAAGTAGTTACTTAAAGCTCGATGTACTTATTTAAAAATAGTGACTTATTGTATTGATGTAACTTATTTTTACCACTGCAATTTTTTTACCACTCCAAAAACTGAAGTTTTTTCCACAAATGAAAAAAATTGGTTCAAATCGGTTTTGTGTTATTTTGAACCATTGCTGTAGTACATAGACGAAAAAAGAATCGAAGAAGAAACGATTCAAAAGAAACATCAAATACACTGTAAAAAGCAAATCTTATTTTAAGACAGAAAATGAGTCTCAATTTAAGTTGCAACATTTTTAAGGAAGACCTTGTTGATTTTCAGATCACTTCTTATTTTTATTTACATTGTAGAAAGCATACTAATAGACAGACCAATCCTATTTTCAAGATATCATTAATTTCACATGTGTCTTAAAATACGATTTTCTTTTTACTGTGATAGAGTCAAAATTCTATATGTGGTGGAAAGTTTCGGAACTGTTCGCCATTTCTATAATTTTGTGTAATTACAATATTTATTGTGATATACAATTACAATATTTAATTGTAATTAATTAATAATAATATTCATATATTATTTTAATTATTTAATAATATTAATTACAATATTTATTATATTGTATAATTATTATTATTATATTGTATAATATTTATTATTTTGTATAATTCACATGCAGAGAATGCTTATAGATTCGAAAGAAGATTGATTCAAAATTTTGTCTATACTTACTTCAGTAACAGTCACTACAAAATGTAAATCGGAATTCTGACATCTCAAAAGATACAAGATTAGAGATTCTTTATCTTTAACATGATCTTGATATGTTGTTAGATAAAAGTATTTATGGAATACATTTTTTCAGTAGATGGACCCATACGAATTTATGCCGTTAAAAGTTTTGAATCAAGTTTAAATAAAAAGTTATCATCAGGATTTATCAAAACTGAAAATTGTCGTATCTGGATAGTAAATTACATTCGAAGTTTGTTTCGTTTCCAATGAAGTTTCCAATGAAGTCCAACTTCCATGAAGTTGAACAGCCTTCATAAATGCTTGGTTTGCAACATAAAAGTTTATTTATCCCTTTGCCAATATGCTCATCAATCGCAAAAAGATGTAACCAAATAAATAAAATTATCGTTGTGATAAAGTTATAAATTTATTCTCTCAACTTGCAAGCTTTTCAATGTTGATAACGAAAGGCATATATAATATGCACTATACGTATAGTGCATATTTTTACAATTTTCTTGTATTTGGACGTTGAGGATAAGACGTCAGTTGTAAATTGATAGTAATCTTTAGTAGACTGTTATCGTCTACTTTTATAGTTCATTAAGATTGGCTGTATGTCCTGAAAATTTTATACCTCATGCATTTTCTATTATTTTTGATTATTATAATTATGTAGATGATCAAATGTAACATTAAAATACTTATTAAATGACTTATTTCTTGCCATTATGCTCGCTATTATGTTACTTTTACAGTATTTTTGAAAATGCAATTAAGTTCTTTAGAAATGATACGAGTTGAAAAACATTTCTAAAGAATCCTTTTATGCTGGAGAGATAAATTGAAAAGAGTTTCCATGTACGGTTCAAAAAGACACCATCACTCTTGAAATCAAAAATCATTTAACCATTGCACCGCTTGAAAAACTTACTTTTATGGTATGATTGGAGTAACGGAAAGCCGTGCAAAAGTGACCCTAAAGAGACTCGCTAGTCATTAAACACTAGCGGCGTTTAATTTGCGTTTCTGGGTAGTTAAATGTGAAAATCATAATGGCACACGATTTGCCGTTAGTCAGGACTCTACTCAACGATCATGAGACCGCGGAAGAGTATGTGAGGTATCATACTACTGACTAGTTCGCCTCGATGAGCGCGACAAACTATAATGCACTTGCCGTATAAATGTATAGCTAGCTTCTGCAAACAAAAAGCGGTTCCGGTCACTTCTCTCATTTCCACGATGAACAAAAAACCCTGTGGTTAATATCGACGCCAATCCACGAGCGCACAACGAACGAGACAATTAACCTGGCATTCTCGCAAACTGTTAGCTGTCTATTAGAGATCTCGTACCAACTTTATATGCAATTTATCTTATTCACTGAAACAATGGAAATAAATGTAGAACAAACGTTTGAAAAGAAATTTGTAAAATTTAAAACCTCAAGTATTTTTTATAGTCCTGTAAACCTGAAGTATTTTTTAAATTCGATTCAATTGGAAATTGTTAAGACTAGCAATATGTTGTTATAAAATATAACTAATAAACTAATGAGTTGTAAACTAATAATTTTACAATTAAGTGAATAAGTCGGAGACGATAAAGCTATTGATTTATCGTAATAGTCGATCTATATGCCTATACAAACGAATGCTAAACATGGTATAGAGTCTAAAGGAGTTACATTGGACGCAAGGCAGCTATCGACAAATGGCTCTGGCTGTGCAATAAACAAGCCGCGCAATTAAGAGAGCACGTTAATTAATGTGGTCCAACTAGAGGGAGTTTAACATCTCTCCCTTTTCTCTCGTAATCTTTTTTTGTTGACAGGCTATGTAAACGAATCAGATTCTCGATACACATTTTTTATCTACCATACATAAAGCAGTTCATTTTATCTCAAAAATACTGAACGCATGCATTCAGTGTTTGCAAACACCTCATACAATATGTCATTTTGTTGAAACAATTACAATTGTAAATAAATTCATTACAATTCAATAAATTCATTACAATTCAACAAATTCATTACAATTCAACAAATTCATTACAATTCAACAAATTCATTACAATTCAATAAATTCATTACAATTCAAAAAATTCATTACAATTCAAAAAATTCATTACAATTCAACAAATTCATTACAATTCAATAAATTCATCGTGTTTTAACCGCCAAATTGTTGCTAACCTTTTAAATGACACTTCATTATTTTATATGCAAAGAGAAACTGTATTACTAGATTTATTTTATTTTAATTTTTTTAACAATTAAAAACAATGCTTTCTCTATATGAGGAAAATTCATCAACCTTTAATTCTTGCTCCAAAATTTTTAATACTTTCTTATCTTTCTTTAGAATATCTACAACTATTTAGCCCATTCTACAAATATTCATGTTTTCTCAGACCCCTCGAAAGTCTTCACCTTTTGACAAAGGTGAAGAATGTGACCCGGCAGTGAAGAATTCGAAGAGGTTAAACTTAGTACGCGCCCAAAGTCTTCGCATCGTTTTCTTTCTGAGGAATGTCCTTCTATAACTAAAAATCAGATAGTATCAAATTCTAGTTATATTGGAAATTATACATTTCGGGTGGAAATTGTTTATTAATTTCAATGCACCATAAAATGTTTCATGTTTCAACATTACAAATTTCGGTTTGATCATTTTTGTCTGTTCAGCACTGCATAAAGCATATATTACCGATATGACATGGAATACTGTTATTTCTAACATTTATAAATTTTAGTATGCCATTTTTCACTTAGCAGTTTGCTCTATTATTATTTATGACATTATGAACAGTCATAATTGCTTTTAAACACGTTAAAAACAGATCTTGTTTTTAGTCCACTCTGGATATTAGACACTTACATCAAACCCATTTAGCCTTAAGGTAGAATAAAAATAATATTAACAATAATAATAATAACAACAACAACAACAATAATAATACAGTAGAATTCCAATTATCCGGATCAATTGGGACCAGTTTCGATCCGGATAATCGGATTTGACATAAAAAATTATATATTTTTAAAAATAAAACATCAATAAGGATTTTAAAATCACTTCACATATTCTGTAATGGGTTAAGAATGATTAAATTTAAAATTTTGTTGAAAAAAATAATTTTATTTTAATATTTCTGTCAATATAAGTTATATTAATGATGAAACTTGCTTTATTTAATAATTACTTACTCAAATGTTACAATGTGTATTTAAATATCTGAAAAATTTAACCTAAAAAAATGTTTAAACTTGAAAAAATTATAAAAAAAAAATATTTTGAACTTAAAAAAAATCCGGATAATCGGACGTCCGGATAATTGGAATCCGGATAATTGGAATTTTACTGCAATAATAATAATAATAATAATAATAATAATAATAATAATAATATATATTCTATTTTTCAAAATGAAAAATACTTACATTTGTCTAAAAATCAGTAGAGCGTGTACAAAATTTACTTTCAAACTTTGTTCTTACTTTGAATACAATTATTAATTATTGCAAAAAAAAAAGAAATTGGAGTATTAGAGAATTTTAATGGAGTATACGTATGAATGAAATGTGAATTCTTTGAAAAATGTTGTTAATGATGTACTGAGTGCGTATATAGGAACTATGCAGATGGTTCTATCGCTGCAAGGAGCACTAATCGCCCAAGACCACCTACCAGTTTATGATTTCATAATCAACGCTCGCAGCACGAGGGTATACGCAATTTTTTGTTGGAAACATGTTGTTATACAGTCGGTATTTGCCATTATCTTTCTGAGTTCCAGTTTTAACTAGATCTCCAACGTGTATGGACATTTCCTGGGAGCACTTGACCTTTAAGATAAAACTATGATCCGCATAAATTGAAAATAGATTTCATTTCAACAAACATTTAATTTTTCTTGACTATAGCTCAGGTAGAAAATCGTTCCAAAGAATTCAAAATCCACTGTAGGAATATAAAAGTTTGCGCAAAAATTTAAAACAGAAACACTCTCGCAAAAAGAATTAGGGAGAAATATTGATAATAAAAAATTCGTTTTGGAAATACACAGCAGGTAATTCCTTTTGGAAAATAATATTTTGAAACAAAGTTTGAAACGTTAATTATAATTTATTTTAAAAGAGAAAAAAACCTATTGGAAACCTGTTCGAAGATAGCAACTTTTATAAATGCACTTAACATTTTTATTAAAAACCACGAAAAGTGGTCTGTTTCTGGAGAATCGCTCATAAATATTATCCATTTATTAAACTAAAACGTTTTATAGAGGAAGTTGTAGAGTATGATTGTGATCTTGTTGAAGAAACTTTAACGAACGTTATGAATATCTGTATAGCATTGAAAACATGATTTGTTAAAAGTGCCTTCATTCTTTGCTTGATTTTTTCCCGTGTCCGTGCTCTTCTTCTCGATGCGTTTCCTCTCGACTTATTTTGCAAAGTCTACGAGGTTCGTGGTTTTACGGTCCAGCAGAGCCTCCACCCGTGTAGTTCGTTGCTGTGAGCCTATAAAAAACACCAGTGCCGTTACATAAATTCTGCAGGAACTCACTGTGACCATTAGTAAAAAAGTTCTTGAAATCAATTACGTAGGATAACCTTGGCTCAATCTTTGAATAGATTTTAATAATTTCCGATGCTTAGATATATATTTAATACTTATATGTTTACTACTTATATATTTACTATTCTTATTTTGTCGATTTATTTACTTATATAATAAAATAGTTTTCAAGCATATAGAGTTGAGAAAACTAACATGCTAAGAGTTAAATGATATTAGTATTAATTAAATGATAATTAGTATTTATGGCTCATAGCTTCGATTCTAATTATTGCTTTCTCGAGCGTCTGACTAAAATCGGCAACTACTACTGTAGCTAGGAACAACTAACAAAAAAGAAGCGATATTATTTAAGCTTGCAAGAAGCAATATTGTATATAAGCTTGCAAGAAGCGATATTGTATAAGCTTGCAAGAAGTGATATTTTTATATTATGCGTTGAGTGAAATTTTTTCACATTGATCAACAATTCACAGAAAAAGACAGAAAAAGAAGGTCTTAAACCGTTTACACAATCAGTTCATTTTGTGGCTTAAAACAAAATTAAGTCACTTTTTGATCTTAAAATCAGTCCAAATTGACACTATTGTAAACGGTTCGAGCCAAAACTGGGCTGAAAATAATACTTCTTTTTTTCAGTGCAGGGTTGTAATTTCTATGGCTTCAGTAAATAATTTGTGGAAGAAAAAGAAACTAGAGCATTCTTTGAAAATTAAACGAAGAATTAATAAATAAGAATTTGTATTTATTTTACAGAAAATAATAGCATTGACAGAGATTAAATTTACGGAAAAGTACGTGAGATTTACAGATTCTTTCTACATCAAAATTCTCTCTTTGAAAATTATTGATTCTTCAATTAAAATCTTAATCTTAATCTTCAATTAAAACTTTTTTCTTTATGCGCAAATAATCGAGAATTTGAATATATTATTTTGTGTTGGCAATTTGTACACTCTAAAAACAAAATTTCAGCAACTTTTACTTTTAGCCCAAAGAGGCTGAATTCAAAATGTAAACGAAGTAAGATCGCTTAAACGGAAAGACTTGCGTGCAATGTGACCGAATCGTGAAGTATAGAATTTTTTTCTGTGTGGAAACCTTTTCTTTTGTTTATCCGAAAAACAAAAGAGAGAGGAAAAGAGTAAAACACGGAATAAAAGTGATATAAAAATTAGAATTGATCTTGGCATGGATCTATGGTTTAACGACTGATTGTTGAGAGAAGTGCGCCCATGCATGGAGATTGCGTACAGAGGGTCTGTACACTCACACAGGAGTTGCTCAAACTGGAATCTTAGGAATCGGATCTTGACATTCACAAGCTAAAAGAAATAATGCTCAAAGCAAGCGATTATGTGGCTGGACGGTTTATCAAGGCGTGTTGAGTCTTGGAGAATCAAGGTGTTTTTATGGAAAACTTGAAAGGATGGTGGAATGGAATTATGGTAAAATAGGAGTGGGTAAGATAAGGGTATGGTAAAATGGTAGCTGTTTTATAAAGTAAAGCAATAATCGCGTGCCTGTTGGTTGGTGCGCTTGTTCCTCTCTTGTTCTCTCTTTCTCTCTCGTTCTCTCTCTCTCTCTCTCTTTCTCGGCTACTCCTTCTTTCTGGCACGAGTATATCGGTGAATCGGGTCGTCGTGTTTCGAAAGCGTGTTTCATTCTTCGCGATTGGCACCCATGCATGTTGCCTCTCTTGCATGCTTGCCAACCTACCTTCTAAGCAATACACGCCGCTGTACGTATTTTCTCAGTGTTTACACAATACACTTGTACATTAAGGGCGGTGAGAGGTGAGGTGGTTTGAAATCAAGCGATTAGTAGAACGCAGTAGAATGGCCAAGTTTCACTTGTTGCAACCAATCATCTCATTAGTGATCAACAGTTTTTCCAGTTGCTACCTTTTAGCAATGTTTCTATCTTTATATAAAGTTTTTTACATTTATGCAAAATTTTTCTTCTTTTGAACGCTTAAAGGACTTTTGTGAAATCTAAACCATCTGCAAAGTTTCTGCGTTTTTAAGGAATTTGTCTTTTCAATGATTTGAGTACTTTTATAAAGCTCGAAAGTAACCTTCTTTTTCAAAAACTTTTCTTGAAAAAAACAAGAAAAAATAGACTAACGATTGACAATTATGTAAAACCAAATTCCCTTTGCCGAAGAATTCTTGTGTCATCGTCATATTCTTGATTTTTACGCCTTCCATCTGTAGCCGAAAATTCTGAAGGGTTTGATTGAAAGATAATATTTCTTAGAAAACTCTCGAAATGCAACTCGAATCGACTTGAAATATAATACTGATTAGAATCTTACTGTTTCGTAATATAGCAGATGCTTCTCAGGCATTAGACAAAATAGAATTTCAATTTTTGGAAAAATATTGAAAAACAACATGAAATCTTGAGTTTCCACTCTTCTTATATATCCCTACTTCATTTTTGCGATTTATACTTTTACATTTTGTACTTCTGTTTTTGTAGCTTATGCTTGTTTTGTAGCCTGTGATTTTTGTATAGCCTCTGCTTTTTTTGTAGCTTATGCTTGTTTTGTAGCCTGTGATTTTTGTATAGCCTCTGCTTTTTTTGTAGCTTGTGCCTTTTTTGTAGCCTATGCTTTTTTTGTAGCCTGTGTTTTTTTTTAGCTTGTGCTTCTTTTGTATCCTGTACTTTTTTGGATCCTTTTTTTTAAATCCTTTGTTTTTTTTGTAGCCTGTGCTTTTATTTTTCATTCGAAGCCAATTATTGCGAATCGAGTTGAAAGCGTGAAGGGACAAATTTTGAAAAGGAAACTAACGTGAAGAATTTGTCGGTCGTTGGAAGCGATTGCGGCAGGGGTGATTACTCTTTTGCTGCAGTACTTCTTTCGTAGTAATGAGGAAGGGTAATGGTGTAGGTAAGCGGCGAAAAAGTGGGAAAAATAGCGCTCGTAAACTGCTTGGCTCGCTAGTAGCTACGAAGATCAGCTTAAAAGCAGTAAAGCACAGTTGCGTAGATTGTACTACGTAAGTACGCCGAGCCAACATGGTACTAAATGGCTGGTCAGCCACTCACCTTGTGCATAAAGGAGACTGACGACATTAGTGTCACATTAGTGTGCACTAGCCGTCGACCAGCTGGTCGTTCATGGGTCAGCTAATTACATGCTGATTCCTGGAGATCACTAATACAATGCCTTGTACACTTCCGTGCAGCTGATGATATCTCGATCGTTCTCTTTGGATCACCTCACCAACATCAAACATCTAATTCTTTCTTTCGCTATATATATAGCGAATATGATGCTTGGTATATACCAAGCATCATTCACAATAAAACCTATCAAATAAAACAAAAACCTGTCAGTGTTTTAAAAATTTGAGCATCAAGAAACACAATTTTTGCGAATTCTGTTCTCAATTATTGCTATTCGATTCAAAATCAATTATTGCTTTCTGATCTAAAATCACTGATTGCTATTTGATAGAATACTGCTGTACGAAATAAGAACTTAGGTAAGTGACAAAAATTGTTGTTTACCTAAGTTTTTATTTTGTACGGCAGAATGGATCAATGGTGTTCCGATTCAAAATCAATGATTACTGCGACTGTTCTCAATATTTAATTGCAAATTTGAATCTACATTATTGTAGGCTGATATGGATTTTTAGGTGCAGCTTTTGTGCACCTAAAACCTTTTTTTTTGTGTTGTAAAAAAGGTGGCAAAAATGGGGAAGAAAGATTTTAATAGTTAATAACATGTATCTCATAATTTTCTGCTTTATGCCTTATGCGTAAGAGAGGTATCTCGGAAGTCGTAAGTGTCAGTTATTAAATCTTAAATTAATGTTATTACAGTGCTTAAAGTGAGTAGGAAAAAAGTTTGTATACTGTTAGAAAAAGAAATTAGCAACAAAAGTGTCAAAGTATCTCTTCAAACCATTTAAAGGAATTGAAATCAAATAGAAATGCATAATTAGAGTTTGATTTTGTCAATAAATAGAACTGATTAATATGGAATAAATGAAATGTAGAATTCACAAGATATAGAATTAACGAAATGTAGAATTAATGAAATATAGAATTCACAAGATATACAATTGAGGGTTCCCATGCAATAACACATTAGGCGTGCGAACTTTTTATTTTCTACTTATAGTATTAGTCAGACAGTGTATAAGTTTACATGCTTTGTCTGACCTTTACTGTAAGTAGAAAATGCAAAATTTGCGCGCCTAACACGTTATTGCATCGGACCCCTCAATTAACGAAATATAGAATTAATGAAATATGAAATCATAGAATAATGAAATTAAAGAAATATGAAATCATAGAAATATGAAATTAAAAGAATATCGTCGGAGCTACTGCAATTGACGATATGGAACAAAGGAAATATGAAATTAAAGAAATATAGAATAAATGGAAAGTATCATAAATAGAATGTAGCATTAATTGAATATGAAAAAAAGGAATATTGAATGCATGAAACACGAAATGAGTAAAACATAAAACTAATAAAACACATTGAAAACATGAATTTTTCGTTATTTTTAAATACAATATTTAAGACTGGGAATAGATACTCTTCTTAGCAGACGCGGTTGAAGATGCTTGTTAAATGTATTGGCTTTTTCATTATTTCTAGGTAGTGTTAAACGAGTTAAAGAGCCACCTTGACAATCCATTCATCCTTGGACACCATTGGGTGCCCTGAAGAGTCGCAAGTTGTATGACAAACGAGAGAGACGAGCGGCAGATCTGTCGACACTCTTAGGAAAGCTTTGAGCTTCTTGCGAAAGATCTAATCGTTGTTGCAAGCACTTGAAGGTGCTTCAGTGTCTTTTCGCCATAGATGCTGTTTCTTGTGCTCACGTGATTTTCTTTGACAAGAGGTTGATCTTCAGCATCAACGACGTCAACGTTCCTGTAATGCTCTCCACCAGTACCTTCGGTTCGAGGGACAGGTGGCAGGCTGAGTTTCAACACAGGATACCTACTTCCGTCTTCTCTCATTATTTCCTATGATATACTGATTCTGTTTATGTAGATTTCATAAGGAAAGATGATTGCCTGTAATTTCGATCCCTTGAATATTTCTATTATAATTATTTAATTATACTAGTTATTTGAATAATTATTTTACGTACAATTAAATCCAAAAAAATACATTTTGCATATTCTGCATTCCATACATTGTAGATTTTGCATATTCTACTTTCTATATATTCTATGTTACTTTCTATATATTCTACACTACACTGCAAAAAATGGTGTCTTAAAAGTGGGACAAAAGTGTCTTATTAACGTCTTAAATTAAGACATTTTTTGTGTCTTAGTCACAAAATATGTCTTAATTTAAGACGTTTTTGCTCAAAATAAGACACCATGTTTTTATAGTGTACGTTCTATATATTCTACCTTACTTTCTATATATTCTACATTACGTTCTATATATTCTATCTTACTTTCTATATATTCTACATTACTTCTACATATTTGAATTAACGATTAATTAGTTAAAAACAACGCTTCGAGGTATTAAAATTTGAATATTAAAATAACAGCGCTTTTCTTTGTTGCTTTTTTCTCTACTATTATAATACTTTCAACGAGTTTAATTTTAATACCAAAAACTGTCTCATTCTTATTATAGTCAATAGAAAAATTTACTGTACATATTTAGTCATAGCAGTCATTTTGGTTTATTTAAAGTGTAAACGGTTAAGACACAAAGTCTTAAACCGTTTATACAGTAAAAACAAAATTTACTGTATAAACTGTCAGGAGAAAACAGACATTCGACTTAATGTGGACGATACATTAATAAATACACATATTGATCTGAAATCTTTCTTTTTTACAGAATCGTGACACCCTGGCGGACGGATTAGAACATGACTCCTCTGGGAGCTACGGAGGTGGTGGCAGAAAACCCCTTTACTCCATCATCGAACATCTACGCTCTACAAAATGTCGTCATCACAATGGTAAGTCAGAGACAGATTTTTATACTTCTATAAAAGCTGTATATAATAATCAAAAAAGATAGAAAAAAAAGAAAAGAAAGAAAAAAGAAAGAAAAAAAAGAATGAAAAGAAAGCTTTAAAAGTAAAGAAACTACTAATTCAGATTTAGAGAGTAAACATTCAAAATTTCTATTATAAAAAAATTACATAACAAAGGGTAACTTAAATTAACCATATCAAAGTACGATAAATGTTAACGTGCGGTAAATGTTAACAAACTGCTTAACATTGTTATTAAATTATTGATGAAAATTCCTCATGTTGGAAGACTACTCGGATTAAGTGGACATTGCTCTCGCATTAGCTGCTGCTATACTGAATGAATCCCGTGTTAGTGCCTCGCGAGTACAGACCTAGGCTTACTCAATGGGAGATCGTTAGATAGCATCAGGCCGCGTTCTTTGGTTGGTCCAAACCCGCTCTATAAATCCTCCGGGGGCACAATTATGTGGGGATAAGGATTATTGTTATGGCTCCGCGAGATGGAGCCTTGAGGGTTTGAGCACGAACCTTGAAGAGGGCCCTCGTAAATATATTCAGGGGGCTCTATTATACCCGACTCCGTTGATAACGCAATAATGAGGGCGTTGGCTAATGAGGCATCTGTTGAAAAGTCGCATAATCATGATTGACGTGAAGAATCCTTAGTTGCATTTTTACAATGAAAATTTTCAAACTACTAAACTTTTAATTATAGAGTTCTTCAACTGTCTTTTGTGAGTTTTTTTATTTATTACAACACAGAAAAAACCTGAAGTCACTTTTGATTCGGTTCAAATTAGGCAATGCTAAACTACATAGAATGTGGCGCAATTTATGAGGTTCATTTTTGATTCGGTTCAAATTGACCCTCATACACTTTGAACTCAGGTTTTTTTCTGTGAAATATAACTTGAATCGCACCTTTTATGTGACCGCGTTTGGAAAAAGGTTCCCAACTCTTAACAACTTTATAATTTTCCGAGCAAACGATAAGTGCTATTTTAATACTAAAATCGTCTTAAAACAAATAGGGTTAGGGGGTACTTTAGCATTTTTTCAAAATAACACGAAACGGATTTGAACTAATTTTTCCCATGATATTAAAGTTTAAAAATAGATGTGCCATCATTTTTCATTCCACTATTTCTGTAGAAATAATGATACAATGATGATGATGATTTTTTGATGTAATCATTTCGGGGTACAAAAAGTTTTTGTCCTTGGGTTTAATTGCAGCAAGTTTCACTAAAACGGATACTTTATCTAATTTAGTTGAGTGAGGTTAAAAGACTAAATGATGAGTGCTTTACAACCTAAAACCTTGTCGCTTTCATAATTATCAATTCAGAAAAAAATGTCTAAGCGACTGCTTGTATCTGACGATTTATCATTGGAACGTGGTTGGAGCAGTCTACCGAACTAGATCTTATCAAGTTTCGATAACGTCAAAGCAGTGATGCAAGGATTGGTATGACTTCTCGTCTAGGCTAAGTTTATTGACCTGAACTCATATATATGAAAGTATATATGTAAGTCTTGTCGCCAAGATGATGCGTTATTAGTAATAGTTATATCTATCGGCAATATCTTGTTTTTCATGAAAAATTATAAGCCGATAAATGAAGATCTGAAATACCAGAATCTGACGTGCTGATTAATTAGAAATTTTTTTCAACTACTCGAAAATATTCCCATTTATGCATCTAATCAAAATTAAAGTGTTTTGCATTTTACGAAAAGAAGTGCTTCTTATTAGTAAGTAATCACATGTGAATGTAAGGAGAATAATGTAAATGTTAATTGTAGTGATCGAGAACTACTGCTTTTTTATTAATGATAATTTTAATATAAATGTTAATTATTATATTAGAGTACCATTAAAGCCAGACAAATTAATCATTCTGTAACTTGTTTCTCATTTAAAATTTAATTAATGTGTTTCAAGTTTATCGAAAACTAGTTGATTTGAGATTATGAAATTGGTTCAAGTTTCTGGAATTCTATATAGGAAAATACATATTGGCAGTCATAAAGAAAATTGCATGAAATAAATTTACGCAAGTTGTTTAAAATACTTGTTATTTAATTGTAAATATATTTGAAATATCTTATGATTGGTCTACTTTTTGATGATGTGGATGTAATTTTCTTTGAAAAATGTACTTTTTAAGGATTGATGTACTTTTTAATAAGGATTGATATATACTTTTTAAGGATTGATATAATGTTGAATGACAAATCTATAGCCTTTACACACACAGAGAAAAAAGGATTGTTGCACAAACTAATAAATTTTTAATATAGAACTAACAAATTGGTTTGTTGCTATAACAAATTCACAGTTTTCTTGAAAGTATAAAGTATCAAATTGATCACAAAAAGTATCAAATTGATCACAAAATCTTCATCAATTTGATATTTTTGATATCAATTTGATACTTTTAAGTAAACTGTGTTGGTATTGTTGTTTCAACAACTCAATTGTTCTCATAACCAATTTTTTGTTGAACCAACAATACGAATTACTAAACCCTCAAAAAATTAATATGTTTTTTATTATCAAAAAAATTATTACTCTTTTTATAAATAATCTAATCATAAAAGGGATTCTTATTATTAATAATATTAATAAAAATAAAATAAAATATTAACAATCCATTAGTTCGTTCAACAATCCCTTTTTCTCCGTTTGCAGAAGAAACAAAATGTTATTTTTCAATGCAACAACTGTTGGAATTCTACATGCCTGTAAAAATCCAAGTTCATCTTGCAATTTACCATTTTGTTTTACCTATATGTAAGTATTGACGCTGTAGTTTGCTACGTTTTTCTTTCGTGTCCAAAAAAAGGAAAATCAAACTTTTATTGCTGTTTTAAATTATTTATTCGCAACTTTCTATGATTCTATTTTGCATTATCGTTCTACAAAATTATTAACCAGAATAATGATAAATTAAACAAAAATTACAATTTCAATTGATAAAGTCTTTTTTACATAATTTCAATTTCAGTTTTTCATAAACGAAAACAACGTTGCAAACTTCAATATCATGTACTGATAACTCAAGAAAACTACAATTTAATTGATATATATGTATAATTTTTATTGACAGGTATAGTTTTTGAAAGGTCAGCTAACGTTTGTTTGTAGCATGTTAACTTTTCCACTTATCATAACAAGTCACTCATCATCTTGGATACCATTGAAACAATGCTTGCAGTGTTTAGCTTCAATTCAAAGAGCAATTCTTGTTCTAATCACAGGTTCATTTGTGACCTTCTAGATATTTTTGCAGGGCTGGCATTAGTGTTAGAATAATTACACGACTTGATGACTCTGTCAGGTACGATAATTATATCATGCGAATTCATGCCCTGTTGAATGACATCATAATTCCTAAGCTAACCCTGAGCTAAGTTGAGGTTAAACTTATTTTATTCTCTTTATTTCGTCCTGCTGATTCTTGGGTTATTTTGCATTATAATGCAATCATCGAAAGGACAATGGAATGGATCCTTCAAAGCCATAAATATGTAATGTCGCTATCTGAAAGAAAGAAATGTGAAGCGATTAGTAATTTAATTGAATAAAATAGTAAATAATAAAAATATGAATTGAAAAGTGGACCTACTTAAGTAATTAATTTTCTGAGAACTCGAAAATGTTGCGGTTTCTTGATGAAATTAATGGGTGTGATAATTTAGAAATTTTCGATGTATACCGACCAAGCAGACATCTATTAGATGCCATAGAACTCTTGGTGTGAGTTCGAATGATGGTAAATTAAGTCAGAAATAATGTCAGATGCTCTGACATTATTGTTGTACGTACAGTTGAAATTTTTATTTTTGACGAGTTACTATGTAATTTAATTTCGATAGCCTGATGAAGATGACGAACCAGGTCATCGAAACGTCGCTAGCTATGACAAATTAAAGACAAAAAACTCTTTTTTATCTTCCTACCTTCCATGGATCGAATTTAATAATTTTTTTCAATAAATTAAATTTAATTCGATGTGGTTGTCGAATTTAAATTTATTTTTAAAGTAAAATTTTTTAATGGGTATGAGTTCGTGCAGTACTAATGCAATATTTAAGATATTGCGTCCGGCGTTTATATCTCGCTCCCACGTTGTATGGCAGTTTTGGCAAAATGCATACCTATGTGGGGAGCGATATACATTGATTCGCTCAGAGCAACAACTGCACATGATAGTTGTGCAGTGCTCGTCAACGTGTACAATTTTTAGCCTGCGTTCAGTCAGGATCTCTCGATTAGTCGCTTTTTGATCTTTTATAATGGTGTTCCAACGTATCCACTTGTGAAAGATGACAAGTTGGCTCCTCCTAACGCTACAAAACAAGGATTTGTCTTGGTGTCACCAATTATAAATTTCATCAAATTGTCGACTTAACGTTGTGTGGTGATTTTGTACTGCCACTTGAGCCTGACTATTTTCGGATTTAAGAAAGCTTTTTGAAACTTTTCCATCAGTAGATGACGATACTCGATGATTCTTTTGTAATCTTCTCCGTCAGTCAAAGTAAAGTTTTTCCACTTGTCGCTTGTTTTTTGAAGTTGCTTGAAGTAGGCACCAATATTAACGTCTCTTTGGTTCATTCGTTCCTTTCTCTTGTAATCTCCAATGTTGTATCGAATTGACCAACTTGGTATTTTTACTTTAATGTCCTTGGTTTTATCACTGACGCTGGGTTCAGGATTTTCTTTACGTATAACTCCGGCCAAGGTAAAGCGTTTGCCAGGATCGAAACCAACGAATCTAGAGTATTCCTTTGCTTCTTCCTTTTCCTTGTTTTTCTTGTCATTAATGTCACTTTTTGGTTTAACATCAAAAATGACAGAAGCGTCAATGCCATTTGTCGTAATTGTTCCCGAGAATTTACCCAACTTTACATGTTCCCGTTTGTCTATTCTATTCTATTCTATTCTATTAACTAAGCAGATTGGGCCTTTCCTTGCGGAATTAGGCACTTACAATAGGTGTAACACCCATTATATCCATCCCAATCAGCTCAAATAACCGGTTTCTTTAGAGACTTGTCCTTTTCCAGAAGGCCGAGATATTTTCCAAAGAAAGATCCATAATATCACTAGGGTCCGCGAAGGCTTTTCCCCAATTCATATGTATTTCCCTTACGTACGCCAGGCATTGACATAAAGCATGAACTGATGACTCTGTCTCAATTCTACACCTCCTACACAATGGAGAGTTTTGCTTTCCAATTTTGTGTTGGTGATAATTAAGAAGACCATGCCCAGTGAGCAATCTGACCAAGGTTTGCACACTGGTTTTATTGAGCTTCAGAAGGCTTTGCGAACGGTCCTTGTTTAAGGTTAAACCTAACAGTTCCATCGCCTGCCGTCC
Organism: Ganaspis sp. Gsp50; assembly: GCA_011057455.1. Lineage (NCBI taxonomy): Eukaryota > Metazoa > Arthropoda > Insecta > Hymenoptera > Figitidae > Ganaspis > Ganaspis sp. Gsp50. Next base: position 8,144 of record WNHD01002414.1, on the reverse strand, counting down.
CACTTGCGTGGCCGACCAAACTTTTTCCTGCCTTCCTTGCATCCACCTGTTGATAGCCTCTTTTACCTCACTTTGCATTATGCCCAGTGCAGGTTCAGGGCCCATCATTGGTGTCTCTGATCCAATCCTAGCTAGATCATCCGCCCTTTCATTTCCCTTTATTCCTTAGATACATCATGGTCAGTGCTCAAATGTCTCGCTTTTCCTTGTTAAAATTAAAAATGTCAATTTTAACAAGTTTAGGGGTGGTTTTGGAAGAGTTCCTGATCGAAAAGCACAGCCTAAAAGTAAAGCGTATACTATGAAAGCAAAAGAAAGACAGTAAACATAGCTATAATAGGGCTTGTTTCTTTCTCCTTGTTTACAGGATATAGATGGTTGAACCCAAATTCTTCGAATCTTTTTTTGAAATCTATTATAGAGTACTACTACACGATAATGAAGCTTTGAATATTTTACTTCTTTCTCAAATATTTCATAAACTTAATTATATTTAATTGATTTATAAATATATTGTATAAATTATTTTGTACAAAAATCAAATTTAATAAAATTTCATTCATTTCAATTTTTTTACTATTTTATATAAAACTGACAATTTTAAAATATGAAAATATTTTGAAAGGTTATATTGATTTTGATATTTGAAATGATCTACTTTCCAATATTTAACCACTTGCTGTAACAAGCTTTGCAATTAGAAAAAAAGAAAAGAATTTTAAACTTAAAAATTAAAAATGTTGATTTATACTTGAAACTGAAAAAGGGCACTCAAAATTATTTATTTTATTAAAAACTATTAGAGTTTATTAAAACCGGAGAATTTAGAAATTAAAACAGGGTTTTATTAATTTTATTAAAAATGAAAACAGAGAAAATGCACTAAATTTCATTTATTATATTAAGAAACTGGAAAGTTTGGAAAATGAAAAATAACGTAAAATGATGTACAATAAAAAAACGGCCAAGATAATTTTAAGAAATTTATAACAAAATTAAACGTCTAATTGTTGAATTTATTATTTTTATTTCATTACAACTTTCTACCACGACATAAATTTCGATAAAAGTCTTATTTTCTTTTCAAGTAAACTAATAATTTATTTTTTTACAATTCTAGACTGATTTTTTTTTACAAAAAGTAATAATTAATTGCGTGATTTACTTCTTGCTGTCGAAAACTTGTTGCTGTGCCATGAGATGATTTAGTGTGACTCTCCTTTGACCCGTACATATCAAGATAATCTTGAAAAAAAATGTATACAGACCCGCTGTGTATATACAAAGCAGGACGTTTTTCGGCAAGTGGTGAACACTTTGAATTTCTGTTATGTTTTTACAATATTCATTATATAATTTCTGGAGAACGAAAAAACGATGTTTTGAAACTTACGTATTTCATAGGAAAAAATCTCAGCTTTCTTTTAAAAATATTTTTAAAAAAATTATAAATACCCAACTTTGAGAAAAACTCTAATTTTTATTTAATTTCGAAAAATCTTGTTGAAATTTCAATAAAAAATTAAAATGCACTTTACCAATCGAAAGCTTATGAAAAAATCTATAAAAACCATGTCCGATAAAATTTTTCTATCTATTCAATAAAACAGAATAAATAAAAAAAGTAGAGCGAGTCATAAAAAAACTTCGAAATATCATCCCCTCCCACTCCCACAATGTCTTAAGAAATCTTAAAATATTTATCTGCTAAATTAATAACTCATAGGACTGTTCATACCGAAAATTTAAAATAAATCGGAACACTTTTTTTTTAGTTTGACATTTCACGTGAAATCCACCAAGTGTGCCCGCGAGCATCTGACGCAACCTGCGACAAGATACTTATGCTTAATAGCATAGAAATTTTTCCATAATGGTCACATGATTCACTGCAATATTTATATGCGCTTTGATTAGTGCACTGTTTCTATAGCAATTTCTATAGCAATTTTTATAGCAATTTCACTATAAATGTATAGGAAGTAATTTGCATAAACGTATAGTAATTTTGCTATACACAGAATAGCAATTTTAATATATACACTTATAGCAAAATTACTAAACATGTATAGGAAAATTACTAAACACGTATAGTAAACGCGCATGGAGAAAAGGCTGTCAAAGTGCGATACTTTTGGAATTTGAATTTCTTCTCAGATAAATGTTGTATCACTTGGACATTTTCTGAAATTAATTTTGCCATCGAAAAATGTGCAAGATTCTATTCACAATCGTTTAGATATTCTTTCCTACTGAAAAAATTGAAGTTGTTTAAGAATTATTTATGAAGACTCATTTCAACTCTCGAGCTTGTAAAATATAATTATTATAGTGGTACGGTTATCATGATCACTAATGATTATATTTGAATAAAAAATTGAATTTACTGTGGTTGTTAATTAGTTATTGAACTTAGAAGTCTCGAATTTTCAAATCAATTACCGATGCATAAAAGCATATAAAAATCTAAATAACGTTTCAGCTTCTGTTTGAAGCAGGCAATAAATATTCCTAAGTAGAAGTGAAAAGGTAATCAAGTAGATGTAACCCATGCTAAATCTGGAGATATACAAAGCTATCACCCGTGGTCGTTTCCGTGCGTTAATTTCTTATATGAGCAATTGGATACTCATTGCATGGAAGCTTCTTCTTTAGAGGGCGGGGTGCATTGGCCATTCACTTTAAGAGTGTGCGCGTTCGGTTTATACGTGCATTCACAATTTATAATGCAATTAGAGCCTTGGATAGTAGCACTCGGATTTATGGCAGGTGGAGAGTTAAAGGGCGGTTAAAAGAGAAAGAGGTGCAGGGGAGAGAAAGAATACACCGAAGGAATGAGTTACAAGTTACGGTGGTAGCTCCTGATAGATTATTTATTATCAACATTTTATTATTCCTTTTGGCCAACATCGGTGAGCTAGTTCGAAAGAAAATCGGTTTCAACCAGTCTTCACGTATCAACCTGCTTTAAAACAACAATTTTCAGTTCCAAAAATATTTAATAATAAAACTACACTGAGAAAAATTGCAAATGAAATTCTCCTAATTTAGTTAAGTAAAATGTACTTAACATCACTAAAGTAATATTTACCTAACGTTTATTTATTTTGAAAAAAATAGTTAAGTATAACTTACTTAACGTTTTAAGTAAACTTCACCTAAATTATTAAGTAAATTCTACTTAAGTATTCAGGTAATTTTTACTTAAGAACTCTAACTCAACTACTTGAGTAATTTTTACCTAAGTTTTAGGTTCATTTCATTTGCGGTTTTTCTCCGTGTAATGTATAAAAATATATATAGAAATGTATAAAATGTATAAAAATAAATATAACTCTTGATTATATCTTGGCTTATTTTAGTTATCATAATAATCAATTTTTACAATTTGTGTCCTTTTCTAGTCTCGATTTGATGAAAATTACAATTCTTACGTATTTTATAAACTTTTTTTGTTTGCCTGTTGGTTTATAAAAAAAGCAAAAATACAAAAAATAGCATTCATTGCTGGGACTTTTGCAATATCAGGCATTTTGGTTGAATGCAATTTTTTAAAAATAAATTAAATATAACTGAAAGTACTAAATAAAAGAAATATAACTTATCTCTGGTATTTATCTCTGACCCTATAAAATTGGCAGCAAAGGTTTCATTTGCATATGGAAAAGAAATAATAACTCACATTGACGTACATGTATAAGGCGCTAAAGCTGAAGAATGAGAAGGATGCAAGAAAGAGAGAAGCCCGGAGGCGTAATTAAAGTTGTTAATCTGGCGACCGTCGCAATTAATTGCAACGTGACAAAACGATCTCTTTCTACTCACGGACAATTATTCCTCTCGCGTGCAACTTCTTCGAATTTAATTATAGTTGTCCAAAACCCATTTCTCGATTAACATTCTTTTCTTGCGACATCTAGTGTTACCCAAACATCGATGAAATCTTGATTTTATCATATGTAATCATATATTCATCGTATCATATAAATTCATATTTTCAACGTATCATATATTCATCATGTATGTTCGTCATACCGTTTTAATCGTAATCTCACGTGCAAATTTCTTTAAACGGCCAAATGTTTAATTAATCCTAAAACTCTGTAATTTTTTGCATCAATTAAAATTTTAGCTATTTTAGTGAACCTGCTCGCTTTCATTCGTAAACTGTTCGTAAATACATTTATTTTTGAATGCATGATAAATATAAATATGTAAATTTAATAATAGTTGCATTCCATTATTAACTTAAGTTCCACTGTTTCCATTATCTACACTGCAAAAAATGGTATCTTAAAAGTGGGACAAAAAAAACGTCTTAAATTAAGACATTTTTCGTGTCTTAGTCACCAAATATGTCTTAATTTAAGACGTTTTTGCTCAAAATAAGACACCATGTTTTTGTAGTGTATATCTGTACCTAGTTTTTCATAAAAAATCGCACATTTTTAATATCTTTTCATCATTGATGAGAATGTTGAAAAACTATCACCTTTCAAAGTGAATGAATATGTAATTATAAATAATAAAACTGATTATTAGCATGTTTCTAATCATTCACATTTTAATTAAATGAAAGCGTGCACAATTTGCAGGAATATGAAATAATTACGAGAGAGTGTTTGTCGCTGGTAATTATAAATAAGTTATAGGGCTAATGAAAGTGTTTGTAAAATAAATTAATACGATTAGTGATGAATTCCTGACATCGTTAGCATAATATAAGGTCTGGAGGAACGTACAGAATGGCTATAAAATTGCGTTGCGTTATTTTTTCTAATATATTGAAGATTCTATTTCTTAACAAACGAGGACATTAATAACCTCTTCCTCACTTTGTTAAATTTGCTGCTCAGTCACTAGTTGTCGGTAGCGAAGATAATCAATGCGCTCTAGTTATCCAGAGAATAAAATAGAAAAAAGATGATAAAATCACTGGACGATTTAAAAGCACCTTAAGTTAGAAAAAAGACTAGGAAATTTATCAAAGTTTTTCAAATAATAATAATTGTAATAAAAGAAATAATAATAGAATAATTGTAAGAAAATAATAGATGTAAACTATAGAAAATGATATAAATTAAATAGTGATAATACTAAAATTATAATAAAAATATTACTATAAGAACAAGGTTAGTAAAGTTCCAAATAATAATAACACAATTAACTTAAAAGTATCAAATTGCAGAAAATTTTGTAACCAATTTAACACTTTTGACAACAAGTTGATACTTTTAAAAAACTGTAAATAATAAAAATAAAATAATAATAAAATAATAATAAAATAATAATAATAATAATAATAATAATGATAATAATAATAATATATAATAAGAATAAAAGAATGAAGAAATTGGCGCAAGACTGCGTGAATGGTACTTTTGGGTTTTTTAAGATGGACGAGATATTAGAAAGTCTCTTATCTAAGAAAGGAGATGAACGCGGGCGTGAAAGATGTAAGGTGAGTCTGGACCGTTAATTACGATAATCACTCATTGATTGCCCTAAGACGTGCCTACAGCTAACCGCACGCAGAGCTTGGTGGTTGCATTTGTTGCGCCACCGTTGCATGATCTAATGTTTCGTGAACAACTGGAGCTAAGAAAGTGATCTTCATCTTTCAGCATTTTTCTACTGACGAAATCTATCCTCGGTCATCTCTTCCGAGTGATTTCTCACAAGAAGATGGATTAATGTGCACTTTCAAGTCAAGAGATTCCTTTTAATCGGCAAAAGTGTACATAATCCGATCAGGGATGCTAATTGACTATATAGGAAATCTTTCATTATCATTAGTATACTTTATTCCTTTATTATATCTTCTTCATTATTATTATTTTGCTTTCATTATTATTTTTTATTTATTATTAAAAATAATACGCATGTTTATTCTGCTCAATAAACAAATGAAAGTAAATTGTTATTTCTATATTATTATTATTTGTAATTTTTGTATGTTAATGATCATTTGTTTTTTTTCTAGCATCATTTGTTTATTCTTTGTTGTTTCGTTTATTCTTTGTGGTTTCGTTTATTTTTTGTTGTTTCGTTTTTTCTTCAATGTTTCGTTTCTTCTTTGTTGTTCCATTTACTCGTTGTTTTTTAGTTAACTCAAAAAATCGAAAGTCCTGTTATACCAGAAAATGAAATGCTGTTTGTAGAGTAGGTGTTAGGATAAAGACATTAATAAAAACGCATCATGATGTTGGTCCAGTGCGATACACAACCAGGAATTTAAGAATACAATACGCATCATGACAGGATTTGTAATGAATGCCTCTAAGATCTTGATAATGTGAAGCATGGCGTTGGTGTTTTGATGTAAGGGGAGATAAACCATATTTCACTCTATTAAAATTTCGTACTTAACAACTGAATATGAAGTTTACGTATACGTTAAATTAAAGGAAGATGTATGCAAACTGGTAATTAAAAATTAATGTGATAATTGTTACTCTTTGAATATATACCTTCTCATTATTATATATAATATAATATATATAATATACCACCTCATTATTAGTATAGTACTCATTATTGATGAGAATGTAAAAAAATGATATGAATTCTTCTTTCTTCAAATTTGCAAAATTGCAAAAGAAACGTTTTATTCTATATTTCTACAAAAGTAACTTGTATTTTATTGCTCGAATAATTAAAAGTACGTAAGGTAGATATGTTGTATATCAATTTGGTCCTATTAAGAACTGAATTTCAGGGCCACAGTATTCGACCTTGTGAATATGATGCCCGCATCTTGTCATGCGTTTATCTCGAGGCAGCATCATCATTATTTGTTGTCAGCTGCTTTAGTTCTCAAATTTTACTTTCCATATCTACACTTCCTCTTCCATCAAGTGTTTTGTGATCTCTAACTATCACAAAAGAAAATAGTGTAACATGATCTCCGGACCAGAATTAAGATGTGAATTTTAAGCATCTTGAATGAAATAAGTTGCTCTTTTTTTCTGCCACAAATCTTTTCATACTCTCCTTTCTACTTTGTCTTCTTTGCTTCAAAGTACTTTTTGTTATTTCATTGAATTATATACATTATACATTATAATATTGAATGAATAAAAACATAAAACAAAAAACATAAAACGAAAAACATAAAACAAAAAATAAAAAACAAAATTATAAATTATATGATTTTTGTCTCTATCGTTTGGCTTGAAAACTATTGTTTGTATCGTTCATTCTTCTCGATATTTCTTCTTGCACTTTTCTCACAATATATCTCTTGTAAATATCGCGCGAAGACAGTACTGCTAATTTATTAAAAATGTATAAATCTCTATTGACGTTTTCCATCCCTTTATTAAAAAGTCCCTGGAGGTTTTCTTCGACTGCTCAAGTTGATAATTAAGATATTGAACTCGGCGTGAATAGATTTATTTACGTCATTCTATCTCTCTCTTTCTTAGTTTATCTCTGATATCTTTGTGGTATCTAGGTCTTTCTTTTTAATGCAAATAACAAGCTTTATTCTGTAACTGGTCAACGATTTGAGCACGCAGAACTGTAAAAGCGATCGTAATCGATCTCGTCTGAGATACAAGATCCTCTACAGGATATGCGGTACAATGATCAATAAATCTACGTTAATAATGTTATAATTATAGAAGCATATATTCTACGCAGCAATAATAAATATATTTTCTGTCAAGATAATGGAAGATGCTGGTTCCAACATACCTTATTTTACGATTGTGAAAGTAGCACTTAAGAATACCTTATTTTTTAAGAATCAAATCAGATAAAATTTAACACCATGTTCCATTGTTTCTTTCATTGTTTCACGTTTCCTTCGATCCAAAAAAATTGAACAAAAAACAGCTGTACTTTTAAATAGGTAATAATAATGTAATAATAATCTTAGATTTTTATGCCCTTTTATGTTTCTTGGAATGAGAACTTGAAAAGCATTAATTACGTTTAGGGAATGGAAATAATTTTATATCTTTTATAGAATTGTGTATTTTAGTATGTAGGTATGTGTACAGAATATATAATAGTAAATGTGTATAGTATATAATACTATATGTGTATTGTATATATAGAGTCTCTATATTATATGTTATATATATATATATATATATATATATATATATATATATATATATATATATATATATATATAG
>WNHD01002413.1:0-15460 GCA_011057455.1 Ganaspis sp. Gsp50 | reverse complement strand
AAAAAAGTGAATATTTTTCATATTTTTTGAATTTTGAATGTGTTCCTGAAATTTTTTTCACATTTTTCTTTTTTCATTCCATTCGGCATTAAAAAATACGTAAATAAAAGTACATCCAGAACACTACACTTTCTTGAAAAAGTTAGATTTTTAAAAAAAAAAAGAATTTTATTCACATTTTTTGAAATTTGAATGTGTTCCTGAAAACTTTATTGCATTTTTCTTTTTGCTTTCGATTTGGCATTAAGAAATACGTAAATAATGGTACATTCAGAACACTAAACTTTCTTGAAACAATTAGAATTTTCCTAAAAAGTGCATTTTTTCAGATTTTTTGGAATGTGTTTTTTTTATTCTTTTTTTGCATCCGATTCGGCATTAATGTGGATACGTAAATTAAGCTGCATTTAGAACGTCCATCTATTATTTTAAGAAATTGTTCAGAGAAAATTTTGATTAAAATTATTTGATTTTTATATCGAGTGTATGTCCATATAAAAGCCGTATATTACTTCTATATGTATATTTTCATATCTACGTATACTCAAAGGCTGGAACTCTTGTTCATAAAGTTGATCTGATCTAAACGAAATGGATATGGTACATATAGCTTCTGAAAGGTTTATTGCTTTATTGCTATCCATAGCTCTTAAAAATTAAAAAACCATTTGGCTTTTCTGTATAAAAGCTTTTCATAAATGACATTAATCAAAATTATCTCTTGTAAATCTCTTAAGCTCTCTTTTAATCTTTTTTGTCTTTAATTTTCCATTAATAATTCTGAAAATTAAGCGTTTGTGACTATTGATTAGTGAATTAAAGACTAATACGTTGCCGGGATTTCCATTTGTCAGATTTAACTATTTCCAGTGAATGTAGGTTTTAATGTAATTAAAAATTATTGAATATTTTAATATTCAATAGTACTGTAATCTCTGTACCTATAATATCTGAATCTCAGTACTTAATGTTTCATTTTAAAAATCAGTAAATGTAACCTAATTTCCATAATGAAGATTGTCTAATTATGTTTGGAAGTGTTTGGATTTAAAAATTTGCTTTACATTTGAAAATTTGAATCGGTATTTCTTTAATGCAGCGTGATTTTTTGAAAATGTCGTTCATTTCATTTTTTATTTCATGAAAATGATCTTGTCTGTTAATTTTGTTCTTTTTGGATTCTGAGGTGCACCTTTTTGGCGAGCCTTTTGGACGATTAGAATTAATAGTGCAAGGCCTGTTTCTCTTGCATCATTCACAGCTTTGCAGACTCGCGTGTAGGTTCCTTGACGCCGGGTAATTATGGTGAAAGCCAAACCACATTTGTCGATCGAGACATGATGCCAACAAGTCAACCAGACGATCAAATACATTCTCTAAATTGCTTCTTATCGATAATATTGAAATTCCACTAATAATGTTGGCTATTTCCACTCAATCTAAAAGCTCAGGTGCTGCTTTAGGATATCAATTATTATTTCGGTTTTCATTACTCCAAGTTTTCGTAAATTATAATTGATAGTATGATTTGAATATTTGTTTCCATATGGTTTTAGATGCGATAAACATTTACACTGCTAACCGAAATTGATAATGAGAGATGAATAATTAAATGGAGAGTATGCAAATAAAATCGGAAATCCTGGATATTAATAATTTTAATTGACAATATTCGAAATTGCGTTTATGTAAATATTTTAATAAAATGAAATGTCGGGAGAGCGCATTAATCCTCAGAATTAATACATGCGGATCCAATTTTATCTCATCAAATTTAAACCATCGTTATGGATAATATTAATCTATATTTCAGTATACTAAAGAAAACTAAATATACCAAACTTTAAAAAATGAAAAGAAAGAAAGTTGTAAAATAATTATTTAAAATCGAAAATTTGCATTTCCTTTCCAATTTTGAAAAATGAAAGTTTTAGAAGTTCTTGAATTTTTATATATGCATAGTTCTGCTTAAAATTTTCAATTCTAGTTTGTCAAAAGGGGAGCAATTTTTTAGATTGAAGGTCCCTTTACGCAAAATGAAAAAGTTTATTTTATTTGACGAAAGATTGTTCCATACTCTTTTCTTCTGAGAATAAAGAAAAATATGAAATGAGCCATTGGGAAACAAATACCAAGTGCCCCATTTCAACCCTTCTTCATCTTCCTTGGTAAAATGAATGTAGGGTAGTTTATTGGAGGGTGAGAAAAATTGGAGGGCAAAAGTTTTTCTTCAAGGAAAATTCACAAGTAAAAGTAGTTTTGAGAAATTTTTTTTTCTCAATAGAACCCCGGAGTGCTGTTAACAAATAATGGGAAAAAAGACTTGGAAAGTAAGTTTTCATAAGGCCAAAGTTGAGAAGTTAGGAAATTTTACTTTTCATTTTCGCTCCCATTTTGATTTTCCTTCCTTTCAATTTTTCTTTTGATAATTCATATTTTAACCATTTTCACTTTAACCTATTAGAGAGCTTGGGGATTTTAAAAGCTTCTTTTTGGATTTAAATTGAAAGCAGCGACGTCGAAGAAATTCGAAGCTTCGTTCTCGTTCCCAAGATAGGATCAGGGCTGGCAACTCTGGCTTCATTTTATTTCTCTTGGCGGTTTAGACTTCTTGTCAATTCATTTTATAGAATTAGAAAATAGAATTTTGAATTGTAAATTTTTGTTCTTGGAAAATTCTTTCGAGTTCTTTCAAATCGTTGATGATTGAATTAAGATGAATGAATTTTGTAGCGTTGAAATTTGGAGGTAATTTTAGCACACTTTCAAATTTGGGCGCATTTGGAAGTGTTCAATTTTTATTTGTTCTTCAATTTTTATGTTGTCAAATTCGTACGCATTCGTAAATTTTGGATCATTGTTAAAACTGACGTTGAAAAATGAACAAAGCAAATTATGACATTTTTCTGCGTTGTTTTCTATTTTGTAATTTGAAACTGTTTAAAAAGTGCTGGTACTTGGAGATGATAGTTCAAAAATAAAAAAAATTGTGTAGTCTGCGTGTGTATTTTTATTATAAATAAGCGTTAAGCTCTGCTGAAGTTACATCAGACCCAGACGATACTCATCATGTTAAATGACTTGTGAAAGACTTCGCAGAAGCAAAGTCGCGAAAGGAACTAAAAGAAAATAGAGCAAATGTGCGACCACATTGCATCCCTTCTTGATTTCTGCAATTTGCCAAAGGCAGTTTTTATCCTCAACACTTCTTCTGTTTTTTTCAAAAGGGCCTCGGAAATTCATCTTTCAATCATAACTTCCAAGATTAAAATTAAAATCAACACATTGATATTTAAAGAATGTATTAAAATGTATTAAAAAATATATATTTAAAATTAAAATATATTAAAATGTAGGTACGTTCTTACAGTTATTATTTTGAATTATAAATAAAAATTTTTGTTTTAAATTATTAATAAATATTATTATTATTATTATTATTATTATTATTATTATTAAAAATTGGTGTATTTTCTTAGCATTATTATTATTATTATTTTGAAATATTTTGTAACACTTAACATTTTTGGAAAAGATGTGCTTTTCTCGTAATTTTAATGTCTTTCAAGTTTAATTCCCTGATGAAAATATAAAAGTCTAGCAGAAAAGTGAGATTAAAACCACAAGTTTTTCTGAATTAAAAATATCTTTTGACTGGGAGTTTCCTTAAAGAAAATGAGCTATTTTCAAAGAAAAGTACTTAATATTTACTTTAATTAAGAGAAGCAAAGTGGCTTGCTCATTAAAAATGTTAAATTTAACTCTTGCTTTTTTCAGCGCCTTTCACTTTTTCATATGTGAATTTAATATCATTTTTTGATTCATTAGAATGTTCTTTAATTACATTATTTCAACAAATTTTATTTTTTTAAATAATTCAAGTGTTCTTTTTTAAGGGCTACAAATTTTTTTGTAATACATTTAAATATTGTGAATTATTTAAAATTGCTTTTTTTGTAATTAAAAAATTTTTTTGTAATACATTTAAATATTGTGAATTATTTAAAATTGCTTTAATTTTTTAGTATAAGTATTTAAAAATATTCAATAAGATTCTAGAAGATTTAAGAATATTCAAAAATATTCTAGAATATTTAAGAATATTCAATAAAATTCTAGAAGATTTAAGAATATTTAAGGACATTCTAGAGGATTTAAGAATATTTAATTAAGATCCTAAACTATTCAAAAAGATTTTATATTTTTTAAAACTCTAAAATATTCTTGAATGTATTAGAAAATTACTCAGTATATTTACTAAGATTTTACAATATGTATTCTGAGAAGAATCTAGGATATATTCTTCAGGATTTTCGACTGTCTTAAAAGATTTAAAAATACATATTTAATAATTTATAAAGAAATACAGAATATTGAACAATGTTTTAAATTTTCTTTTCAAACTTTTTATCATTTTTGAGAAATGATTCTGAAAGATTCTATAATTGTTTGAAAATATTTCAAAGTATTCTTGGGTATTCTACAAGATTCCAACTAATTCTAGATTCTGAAATATTACAGTTCTCTTCTACTTTTTGAAAATATTCTCATTGAATCCAAATAAATGAGATTCCACTTATTTTAAATCAGAAGTCGTAGTTGTTTTTGTACATTCTCATCAGTAATGAGAATGTATTACATTTTTTGAAATATTTTGATACATTTTAGTTCGCAAATATCTTTTTGATTTCAAACTATCCTAGATTCTAAAATATTTATTCCAAGGTACACGGAATAAATATTCTCGAATATAATGAAATATTATCGGATATTCTCGAATATAATGAAATATTCTAGGATATTCTCGAATATACTGAAATATTCTCTGATATTTCAGAACATTCGGAAAGAATTGATAGTATTGTAAAAGTTCGTTAATGACATTGTTTTGGAATTCCAAAGCAAGTAATCCCGTTTTATTTACATTCGTCACGATCCCTCTGTAGTTCCATTTTAAAGCTAGAAGTTTGACCGTTTCGTGAAAAGAATTAAAGAAATTGTTGCCCGTTAAGAGAAGAGTTTGGCAGTTAAACTTGAAATTACAGATCTGGATCGAATGTTATTTGTAATTACGGTTAATCCAATTATTGGACTTTCGAGCAGTAAATACACACTTGAAAGAGCAGCTGAACGAAAGCTGCAATGCACCATTGGAGAAGTGCATCTTACCTAATCTGGCTTGATCCAATCTGATCCGATTGTGCTTTCTGGAGCCTGTGCATTGTTACACATTCATGTCACTCCCAAGTAAAGCGACAAATAGATCTCTATGTGTGTCTATCAGCTTGGAGATTTTTAACATTTCCGATTATCTCCAATCGCCAAGGCCAAAGAATTTTATCTTCTATAACACTGCCAGTGGCAATTTATTTTTAGAACTAAAAATCCCGTATTATTAATCCTCGAATCGACCAAGTTGCAAAATCCCTGTTCGTATAAGAGCAAATTCGAGTTTTCCAATTCTTTGATCCTTCCATTCCCCTGGGAAATTCGACTCTAGACTTTTTAAGGCAATGTCACTAATACTGCATTTTTATTTCTTTTTATTACCTTTCGGATGCTTCATATTTGTAGTATGAATTTTAGATGAATTTTAGATGGATTTTAGGTGGATTTTAGGTGAATTTTCATTGTGTAAATTGGCTTTTATTTCGCCTAATTAATTTTGTGTATTTGTACTCTGTTTTATATTTCAAGGTGTAAAATTTATGTTTTGGAGTATAGTGTTTCATTGAAACTATATGCAGAAAAATGGCATGATTGAGTCCATATTTTCACCATCAACAATAGCATGGTTATTCTAACTATTTTTTAGCATAGTTTTAATAGTTGGCATAACTATAAACTCAAATATTTCAAAAATTTGTTTATATTGCTTCGTCATAGAGGAAGTATTATTTTTTCCCTTTTGAATTAGATGCAATTTGATTTTTAACATCACAATAGCAATTTCTGTGAGTACTCCTTTTGTCGTTGTGTTCTGATTCAGAAATCATTCACAAATGATTGATTCTGAAATTTTCGGACCAATATTTTATAAGAAAGCAATACAAAAGCATTGAAGAAAACGAAAGGACATAAATTTGCGTGGACAAAATTTGGAATTGGCCACATCAGACGAATTTCACACAAGTTGAGCAATTCTCAGAGTTGCAATAAATCTTTTTTCGAGGTTGAAGTTAGCATTTAGAATCGAACGAAGGAAATGGTTTAGCTAGAATCGCAGCTGGTGACAAAGTAACCACCGAACTTTGTCCCCATTGTGACCCAGTGAGAAATAGTGTTGGCTGACTGGAGAAAGGGTTGAGAGAAGAGCTAAATGGAAATTTGGAATACGTTTCAATGATAATCGCGCCTTCAAAATTGGATTGTCGACTTGGAGAAAAAGCCTCGAGCAGAGACAGTTGATTCAATCGGACTATCAGACACACTTGTTGGGGGACAATTTTTGCTCAAGATGCAATAAACGAGGCACACACACGCCCTAAGACCAACACTTTTATCCCAAAGAGTCTCGCAGAATAAGAGTCTTTTTCTAGAGAGGTGCAGTTTGAAAAATGAAAGAAAGTCCTCGACCTCGATAGGTCAATTTCATCTAAAATCGATTGATCAAAGTGTATGAAGTTAGCGAAACAACTTTAAAAAACTAAGTGGAAAATTATTGGAAAATTTTTCCTTTTTTTGTCGTTAATTAAAGTTGGTAAAACTGCAAGTACCACTTTCAAGGGTCTTTTTTCATTTGTCGGAATTTAATTTAGTAGCGCATACATTTCTTTAAGTTTAAAAAGACGCATGCTGCTGACAGCTTGATGACAGCCAAACAAGAAAATTAAAGGCACTTTTCGCAGGAAGAAATATTTGACAGAAAAGACAACTTAGTTTATGTGAAATTTGTTATAAAATTATAAAAATCTATGTCTTGAAAAGCATTACGCATAAATTTAATTAGATTTTTGACTCCTAAGTTTAAAAGTTGATTAAATTCTAATATGGAAAAGGTAGGAAAATTTATTTTTATTTGGAAGCGATTTAGAAACTAGTTTGCGAGTGGACTGCTTCAAAAACAATTTTAGTTTAGCTTCAACTAAAACCAGTTCCGTGTTCTTCTACTGGCACAATTCTGAGATTGTTTCCAAACTACCAGCAATTAGATTAGAGGACTACTGCAATGCAAGGAAAATATTCAATTCTAGTGTAAAATTACATTTTTAGAGATAGAATAGCAAAACTTGCAACAATTTTAATTATTAGATGGCCTTCTTAAGATTTTTTATTTCCTCACCGACTTTCATTCTCATCGAATTGAATATTAAATAAACAATGCCTCTATGAGGAAGCAATATTATAATATTTCAATTCAAAATTAAATCGCATCTAAATTTAAAAATGTAAAATGGATGCTTTTAAATTTAGGGCTATAGTCAAATTGAACGTTTTTAAATTTAGGGGCATCCAGATTGATTTTTATACACAAAAGCATCCAAATTGATCGCTTTTAAATTCAAGTGCATAAAAAATAAAGGTTTATACAATAATTTAGAGGTGCTCAGGTTGAACTATATTTCAAATTTAGGGGCATTTCGTCTTAAACATTTTCAAATTTAGGAGCATTTCGCCTTGAACATTTTCAAATTTAGGGGCATTTCGTCTTGAACATTTTCAAATTTAGGGGCATTTAGGTTTAAACGTTTTCATATTTAGGAGCATTTAGGTTTGAACGTTTTTATATTTAGGAGCATTAAAATTGGACGCGTTTATATTTTGGGGCATTCACATTTGAACGCTTTCGAATTTAGAAGCGTCCAAAGTATAAACATTTTTTAAGTTAGAAATCCAGATTTGAACGCTTTAGAATTTAGGGGCATCCAAAATAAACATTTTCTAATTTTAAGGCATGCAAATTTAAATTTAGAAGCATCCAAACTGAATGTTTTCAAAATTAAGAGGCATGTGGACGTTTTTAAGAAAAATCAAAATTGACCGTTTTATAAAACTTGCAAGCATTTGGAAACGAGGATCGCATTAATTTTTACTTAAAACATTTTCGAAAGATTTTTAATTGAAAAAAAATAGTTACCTGATTATTATGTTGTTTAAAAAAAAACATGGCTTTGTTTAATAATCAAGTTATTTGCATCATTATTTTTCTGCTCACGATTGAAGGCCGAATTTGAAAAAATTGTGTCTGGAGTTAATGTTGATAATTTTATTTCTCCTTACCCTCAAGTTCAAGAAAGCAAGGAGCAATGTAAATTTGCATTTTAGAGGGGAAAAAATCTTGGTGCTTGGGTGTTGTATCTATCCAAGGCGAGCTTGATGATTATTGAACTATACTCAGAACACCTGATGAATGGATCAAAGCCTATAGTAATCGTAGATCAATGTTGCAACTAATTCTCTTCTAATGACTCTTTTTATTCCCTGGAATTCGATCAAGATGACGTCAAAATGGGTACAGAGGTTCTCTTGCCAATTACAGAAAGTTGAATGTAGTCCAAGGAGTGAAATCTCCCAATTCAAGCTCAGATAACAATATTCTTTGTGCTTTTTTCTTTCTTGCATTTTAAACTTCAGAGGAATCAAAATAATGCATTTATTACTGACAAGATTTCTAATTATTATTATTATTATTATTATTATTATTATTATTATTATTATTATTATTATTATTAGTATTATTAGTATTATTAGTATTATTAGTATTATTAGTATTATAATTATTAGTATTATTAGTATTATTATAATTATTATTATTATTATGAAAGTAAAAATATAACAGTATTAATGTTAATTAATATTGATTACTACAAATTAACGGATCGTCGGCCTAAATGTATTTTATTGAATCCATCTGATGTTAAATTAATTGATCTATATAAAATATGGTCAGAAATTTAAAAGAGAGATGATTCTCCAATGAATAATTCTGATTAATGCTAATAATATTAATTAGTTAGAGAGTAATATTAAAAAATACATGTTGGTAATTTTATTTAAAAACTTTCGGTATTGATCCAAACTTGTGTTTTTCAACTATAAATAACAGTTACGCGTAGAATGTTAACAATTAAATTATAACAATTAAATTATAACAATTAAATTATAACAATTAAATTTTATAACAATTTTTAAATTATTCGTATCTGATTTTAATTAGTTATATAGAAATTTTATGATATTCAGAATCAACTTTCTGTACGAAAATTTGGAATTATGATTTATTTAGTGGCTAGGTTTATTTAAAATACTTAACGCCCTGGTAATTAGTTAATGAATAAATAATAGAATTTTAAAGTGAGCTAGGTGAAAAGAATTGTAGAATATTTTATTTAAAAAGAATTCATATTTTACTTGGCAAATATATTCTCCTCTGAAGCTTCTTTTGTTATCGGAACGAGATTATTCATTTTTCATAAAATTTTCAACATCCATTGGGAATTGTCAGTTTCAACTTCTGTTTCTTTTTGTCATTTTGCCCTTTATTTCCTCTTTTGAAATACTGATCAAAATCAATTGAATCCTTTAAAAATTTTGTGATTTTAACATTCATGTGCAATGAAAATTGTAAAGGTTGAAATTTGAACGGAAAAATTACAATGATTTAAGTTAAAAAGAACAAAATTGAATTGATCCCTTTTTTTGGGCAAAATATTCAAGTACATTCAAATTTACTCATTTTGAATTTTGTACGAATCCTGTTTAAATTTGACAGAGTTAATTTGATAGTTGATATTTCAACGCAGAACATTTTTGAACCCATATAAATTTGACAGAGTTAATTTGATAGTTGATATTTCAATTTTGGATATTTCATCGCGGAGAATATACGAGCACTTGAAATTGTACTCAAGCAAACACGAAAACTTGAAATTCATTTATGAATAAATTGCGACCAAATTTTGAAAAATCCATTATGAAAATGTATTTTTGAACCCCAATCAAAGAAATTGAGCTTCCAAAAATCAAGTGGAATAAAAAATATGAATGCTTTCAGCATATAAAAGTCTCTCTTTCCCTGCAAATTCAAATCTAATTTTCCCCTTCACTAAATGTACCCATTCATCAAAAACAGAACTCGAATCACTTAAAATTTAAAAAGACTCGAAAGCCGACCTTTCCTTCACAACCACTCATTTTCCACTCATTTTTTTTCCCTCCTCACAGCAAATTCCGTCATGCAAAAAACTGTGTGAATTTTTCTCGCGCAATCCTTTCGGAACATTTCGCTAGTAAAAAGAAACTCGGGCTTTCAACCTGAAAGGAATATCAAATTGAATTATATAATAATGATAACGATTTTTAGAAATTTTTAAACGCTTTTCCAAGGAATTTTTTGTTTGTTTTTGCTTTTTTGTAATTAAATAATGGTTTCCTTGTTCATTGACAAGCTGAGAAAATTGCTGGACAAGATTGACAGGGAGTGAGTGGATACATAAATGGGGACTTGCATCTTGGGGCCTTACATCATCCGCGACTTCCGAAGCGAATGAACGATTCTAAAGTGGATTTTTTTTAAAAAAGGGGATCGTTGTAGTTCGCGAAGTTTCGGAATTAACGATTGATTTCAATCGATTTGTGACTGATGAAATTGATTCGAAATTGGTTCAGTATTGTTCCAAAATTGATTTAGCACTGTTTGAAAATTGATTTAGTATTTTTCGAAAATTGGTTCAGCATTGTTTCAAAATTTATTCAATATTGTTTCGAAATTTTTTAAGAATTGTTTAGAAATTGATGCGAAATTGATGCAAAATTGATTGGATATTAATGCACAATTGATTAGAAATTGACTCTGAAATCGATTTAAAATTGATATAAGTCCTAGTGTGAAATTGTCGACGACTTAACGTAAATTTGAGGATGTAAAAGAAAAAGTGAGATGAAGTTTCTGTGAAAGATGTTCTTCTGGAACAGACAGAGGTGTTCGGAACAGTCTGTCTGACCAGAAAGTATTCGATTGAAATCGGGTTTCGCTTTAAGAAGATAAATCGCCTATCGAATAATCGACTTTTTCTCCAACTTTGTCTCAGAGTAACAAAGTTGAATTAAACTAGGCTAAAGCCTGGAATTCCAAGTAACTCGAAATAATGTCGCCAACTTTTTAAATCTGATAATATCTTCCAATTTAAAGACAATTTTCTGCAAAGTGGACCAAGTGAAAAAAATTTATTTCAAGAAAGTGGGACAATTTTAAATAAAAAAAATAGTACATAATAAAATAAAATTGCATCTTAAAAGAATTTGACAATAAAAATAGAAATTGAACACTAAAAGTAGAAATTTAAGAATAAAAATAGAAATTTAAAAATAAAAGTAGAAATTTAAGACCAAGAATAGAAATTTAGCATAATAAAAATAGAAATTTAGAAATATAGAAATGTAAAAAAATGTTAAGCGAGAGGAATTAAATTGATGAACATTGTGGACTGAATTATATAAAAAGACGTGACAATTAATAAAAGAAAGGAAATTGCCAAAAATTGTGATAAAAGAGAACTAATATAGGACAATGTGGAACTGTAATAGAGGATTGTGTCTCTTGTTCGCGCTGTGGTGTGCAACCCTTTGCTTGTCAGAGGAGAAAAAAAATACGACGACTCAACAACCTTCTAAAATTTCAGATCTGCCAGAATGCAAGGAGACGGAATTTAAGTGCTCCAATGGCAGATGTATTCCTGGAAATTGGCACTGCGATGGAGAAAAAGACTGTCCTGATGGATCCGACGAAAATCCTCTCGTTTGCCGTAAGTTTTTTTTTAATTCATCTTAAATCTATTACGAAGAAAAATTGGTAAAATTAACAAAAAATGTTAGCTATCTTTACCAGTTTCTTGGCTGATTTAACTAACAATTAGTCGATTTAACTACAATTTTGGTTGAATCAAACTATAGGGAGTTCTAACTTACGAGTTAGTAAAGTGTACTAGTTTGTTGGTTCGAAAAACTAACGAGTTAGTAAAATTTACTTGTTAGTAAAATTTACTAGTTTGTTGTTAGTAAAATTTACTAGTTTGTTGTTAGTAAAATTTACTAGTTTGTTGTTAGTAAAATTTACTAGTTTGTTGCTAGTAAAATTTACTAGTTTGTTGGTTGAAACAACTGTAAAGAGTTAGTGAAGTTTACTAGTTTGTTGATGATTGACTTGAATAAATTGTTAACTTAGCTTAATAGTTTTTAGGTTGAATTAAATAAAGGTTTACTTTAAGTTTACTTTTGTTGTTGAATTGAGAAATAAGATAGTTCTTTTTAAAATTTTCTTGGTTGAATCAACCAACAAGGTTAACTTTACAAATTTCTTGGTTGAATTAACTGAAGATTTAGTTAATTATACTACATTTTTTATTGAATTTACTAGAGGAATTTTCAGCTTTTCTACTTTGTTAATAATTGGATCAATCAATTATAGTTAACTATATTTAATTCGATCAATTAAATATAGTTAACTATACTTAATTGGACCAATTAATTATAGTTAACTATACTTAATTGGATCAATTAATTATAGTTAACTATACTACATTTTTACTGAATTTATACTAAAAAAATAAGAAATACTAAAGACTTTGTTATAACTGAATCAATTAAAGAATTTGTTAACTTTGCTACATTTGTAGTAGAATTGGCTATAGAAATAGTTAATTTTACTATACTTTTTTGATTGAACTAACTTAAAGAGATTGTTAACTTCAATTGGTTAAATGAATTTAAGAGGCCGATAGCTATAACTGTTGTTAATTTTACTAATTTCTTAATTAAATTAAAAGGATCGTTCTACAAACATGTTTTCTGTGAAAAATTTAAATTCTTCAGTGTACTTTTAAGCTTTTCTTATCAAATAATTAAATCAGAATAATGCTTTTTTAACTTGTGTTCCAATTCTATCACTCTTGTGACAAATATTAAACACATTGTGAATTGATTTAATGATTTCTTTACGCTATATTAATAGCTTTATTTCACTGTAAATAATTAAATTTTACTATTAATCATTTTTATGCTGCTATTAATATAATTATACTATTAACAATTTTTAAATTGCTAAAAAGTACTTACACTTAGTACTTATCGTACTTATGCTTTTACATTGAATACTATGTTAACAATTTAATTTTTTGTAGTTCAAGTTTACTTTCGTGAGTGTTTTTTTTACTTTTTTTCATCAAACAATCTTCAGACGAAGATTTTGAGCTTAAAAATTAAAAAAAAATGATTAATTTTAAGATTATGATTAATTGTTGTTCTTCGTGTGTTTTAATTTATTCTCTACTGTAACGATTTTGACGTAAAACTGGATTTGCAACAAGGAAGGAATTTTCAAAAAATAGAAAAAAGTTAATTAAAGCCCGAAATTTCTGGAATCAAAGTAATCAAAGTATAAAGTGGATTATTGATTTAAAATTAACTTTCCGAAAACGAACTTGGCAATTTACATGAAATGTCCGGTTGCAAAGGTCTTGTGGCAAAGGTCAATCGGAAAGCGCGAATTGTATTTTTAAAGGCAGAAAAATTTGTTTTTTTTATTCGTCAGAGTTGGAGTCAATTTAAATAAATTATTTCTTTGGGTGGCTGGGCTTTTTTAATGTAATTCTTTTCTCTTTTCTTACGAGCTCTTCATAAATTAAGGGGCTTCGTTTTGTTTCGACTACATTTACACTAGCTTTTTAAAGTCTCATTTAGTGCACTAGTAATAAACAAAAAATAACTGCTCCAAAGAGAAGGAATGAATTGAAAATTAATATAAATTCATTTTATAAATATTTCTTAATGTACTTTGTCAATAATTCAATATTTCGACGCCTCTCGTTCGTGTGATCTTTTCAATTGTTATAAGTCAATAAAAGTATTGATTTTCCGTACTAGTCTTTCATTTCTTTTATTTTATTTAATAATGTATTTTATTTTATTTAATGTCTTTTATTTTATTTAATAATGTCTATTATTTTATTTAATAATGTCTTTTATTTTATTTAATAATGTCTATTATTTTATTTAAAAATGTATTTTATTTTATTTAATAATGTCTATTATTTTATTTAATAATGTCTTTTATTTTATTTAATAATTTCTATTATTTTATTTAATAATAAATTTTATAATGATATAGGTTTATATATTTTAGGTTTAGGTTTATTATTTTAGGTTTTATATTTTTTTATCTAGAGTGTTAAGTCTAAAATTTCTTAAAAAATAAAAAATTTTCTGAACTCTAAAAATAAAGAAATTATTATACATATTACCAAAAAAATATTTCAAAATATTAATATGTCAAAATATTTATTTTAGTAAAATTGGCTTATTTAACTCTAAATCAACTTTGTATTGTGCTTAAGATGATGATAAAGTTAATTAATCAAGAAATACAATATATGTAGCTAATTTAGAGTTAAATATAATAGTATTTTTGTTAAAATAATTATTCTGAGATAACATTATATTGTACAGAAAATCAATCGTTATTTTATTGTTTATTAACAATTGTAATAAGATTATATGATTAGGAGACATCGATTTGTAAGTAATTTATTCTATTATTTTGTTCCTTGATTTGACATAAATTTATTTGTTTTTCGTTTATTATTTCTATATACTTTTATTTATTTAGTTTTTTTTAAATAAATTAAAAAAAAACAGATCTTCCTCTATCAGGAAAAAATATTTTGATTTTCAATATTTTTTAAAAATATTATTTTCTTTAATCGCTTTACAATAATGTAAAATTTCACTTGCTTTAAAGCTTACAAAGCTTCGCTAATTTCACGAAAAATTGCTAAAATCCAGAGAATAGAATTTTGTTTGTAATTTCCGTTGCAGTTGTTCCATTTTCAGGAGCACTGATTAATATGCGGTTGCCTTCGCCATTGACCTAACAACTTGAAATCTTCCAGTAAATTGTAGTGTCACATTGAAAGCCCTTTCAGCGGTTAGATGATTGCCTATTACGTTGTCTTTTCAACTGAAAAAAAATGTAAGCTGCTTTTGAGGATTTGCAAAAATGTCGGGAAATACCGCTTTACACAATTCTCAACCGTTAACAGTTTCCAAGTTTTAGAGAAAAATATATCCCAGAATATTTTTCTATACAAATGCAAAAATAAACATTCAAATTTTTTTTTAGTATTGGATTTTATATCGAAATGTTTCTTAAATCGTCTCTTGAAAACTTGAAAATTTCGCAAATTTATAATTTACAATTTTCTGCATCCAAATATTACGAAAAATTTATTTAGATTTTTGTTACTTGTAGAATCTTTAGATACTTATTTTCTGAATTTTTTGTAAAACAGTTCAAGATTATTGTTTTCTAAAATCGAATAAATTTTGAGTATTCACTTAAGAAGGAAATTTTGAGTAGTTGTAGACATTCTTTTTAACAAAAACTTTCCTTGAATATAGAATAAAACTTTCGTAATCTTTCGAAAATAATCCTTGAAACTTTTGTATACTATTTGGTTTTTACTTT
>WNHD01002412.1:0-20021 GCA_011057455.1 Ganaspis sp. Gsp50 | reverse complement strand
TATATACTGCACTTTTTACAGAACTCTGTTCAGTAGATGTCTATATCCGCTGCTCCGCAACAGTTCTGTAAAATTTAAGGAAATAATTTTTTCAGCGTGGAAGTTAAGGTCCCTTTCACCGTGGCGCGTCACATATATTAGGTATCTATAAAACCTGGTTTAAAGGAAAAAAGGTGGTCTTTTTAAAAAAATTTTCTTTATCTTTTCGAAGAATAAAATTATTTATAAATATTTTCTATTTTTTATTGTAAATTTCAAAAATGCATAAAAAATAGAAGAAATTAGCCTAGAATCAACTAAAGTTGATTCTAGTTAAAATTAAAGAGTTTGCTAAAGTTACGAGATTTTATTTTAAAAAATTGCAAGAAAAGTATTTTTTTCTCAAAATCTTGAAAAAATCGTAGTAAATTGAAAAAAATGTCACTAAAATTTTGAAAAACAGGTTCCTTTTACTTTTTAAGTACAACAAGATACTTTATTGTGAAAGTAATTCTCAATATACCATTGGACTTCCTGTCTTATTTGAGATGAGTCTGGGTTAAAGAATAATGTATTTTTGGCACTTTAATAAACGCGTACGGTGTTTTTGGCAAATTTTGTGCAGAGCCGCGAATTCAAAAAAGACCCCAATTGGAAGGTGACGATTCGTTGTGCACTGACGGACGGACCTGCGAATTTTTTCTATTATGCTGGATGTCTTCCGGCTTCTTGGACGGAAGTTGTGGTGGATTAATGTACGCGTGTTGTCATCGAAACAAAGAGTCCGCTAAGGCAAGTTCCGATTATAATCTCGCCGATGCTGCTAGAGAAGAAAATCTTCTCTCTACGGATTCTTACTCAGAAGAGTCGACAAATGACGATCGTAAGTTTCTTTCAAAAACAAAAAAAAGCAAAAAAACAACAGAAAAATAAAAAGGAAATAAAAACTGAATAGAAGAAAGTTTACTATAGCATGCTTTACTTAAAATTTTTGCTGAAAATGCACACTCGCACGTTGCATCACGTCCTTTCATTTTACGACTCTGGGACATCACTAACTTATTTAAAAAATAAGAGAGACGAAAGAGAGCAGGGTAAACATGTAGTTTTTTTATTTTAAATGCATTAATATATTCATCGCAAGATTGACAAGGGGATTTTGTACTTTGCTTTTTTGGTATTAATATTTATTTTTGGCTTTTTTATTTAATTGTCTTTTTTATATAATTTGTCTTTTACGTGTGTCGCTTTTTTATACAATTGAATTATTTAGTTTCTGGAATTAGTGACGTATCTGGACAAGATTCTTTTGGGAGAGGTTTTTTAAGAGAGAGAAAGGGAGCTTAGAAGCAAACGATTATAGGTTATGTTTGATGATATCTTTAGTTTCATTAAAACCTATAATTGTTTGCTTCTAAGGTCCCTTTTTCTCAGCGTGTCACATATAAAGTTGTTTAAGCAAAAACATTGAATAAAATTGCAGATTGGGACGGAGAAAAAATTGGTTTAGAAAAATCACACTTTTAAAAAATACCAACTAGTCCGAATATCGCCCATTCGTATACATTATTAAATTTTATTACAATCGAAATAGCCAATAGTAATTTTGACTTTTTGGCGTGAAACAAATTTGTAGTTTTGCGTACACAGAGATTGTAGGTCAGAATTTTTTTCACGATTACAGCATTATTGATCGATTCTTTGTCGGATAATGTAATAGTCGCTTGTCTGGTATTTTCATGTAATTTCGGTGTATTAAAGAATTATATTGCTAAAATCGATTTCACTCTTTTACTCGTTTAATCATTGCACTTTCTAAAAATAACTAGTAAGTCTTTTACACCCGCACAATCGCCTTGAGTTTAATATCTAAATCTAGACAAAATTGTAATTTAATGTTAGGGACTAAAAATGGGAAATTGGTTCAATTGTCTCCCACCATTTGTCGTAAAAATTGGTTATAATGAGCAATTTGAAGTTTTTTTTCTCATTTGATTTCTTCAACTCCTTGTTTTTTTTTTAAGAATAATAAAATCGCTTGGTCACCTTTCCGTATCCTCTGGTTACTCGAATACAAAGTACCTCTTCGCAGTCATTGACTCGATTAATTGGCGATTGACTGAAAGTTACGTCCCTCCCCACTCTCTCTTTCGCTCTCAATTGCATGCGACGTTGCTCTATTCTTATCCAATTAGAACAATTTTAAACGACCGTAAAAGTCTTTAAGTTCTCTTCATTAATTCCATTTGGCTCTTTTTATTTGAAATTAATTTTCGAATTTGTAAATGGACAATTCCTTTCTATAAATGAACACTCGTGGATTTTTTGATTTATTATAATTAAATTTAAACACCTTTAGAAGACACATAATAATAATACGTTATAAATACTATTTGTTAAAATGGGACAAATATTTATTTGATTTGGTTAAATTGTTTTGAACAGTACTGAATGACCACTCATAAGTTTTTTGTAAGAGACATAAGTTTCAAAATATTAGTAAAAAATATATAATAGAAAAACTCACTGCTCCCTTTTTAAGTAGAATGAATTATTACAAAAACATATTTAAAATTATTTTTCTTTATATAATTGACATTTTATGTTAAGGTACAATTTTCATTTTTGATGTCTTGAAATCAATCGAAAAAATGTTTATTCATTATTCGGGAGTTATTTATCACTAATTCCAAATCGGATTTTAATTTTTAAATGATTGTTATTTTGAGATGAGTGTTTTCGAACAGACACTGTTAGATGAGTTCTTTTAATTAGTGTCCATCCAAGTGTAACTATATTTTTGTATAACTGGAAATGAACAAATTAGTAAAAACTAACTAGAAAAACTATTTATAGTAAAGTAAATATAGTAGTTAGTTAAGAAGAAAAAAATTCTAGATTATCCTAACTAAAAAGCAAATGCAAAATTATAAGAAAAATAGGAAAATTTAATAAAAATGTAACTAGAAAATGAAGTACACTGAAAAAAATATATGCTTGGTACTACGATAATTATAGGAGAATTATTTGAGGTTTAGGCACATAAAGATTGTCACACCGATGCAGTATGGGAGATTCATGCATCCAGTATTCTTAATTTTAAAAAAACTGTCAGCCATACTGATATGTTCAATATAATAACACCATTTTTTTCAGTGTAGCAAAGTAATAACAAAATGTAACTATAAACGTGACGATAATTCATAATATAGAAAAAAAACTAGAAAATTTTCTAGAAAAATAATTAGAAAAGAGACTGCAAAGATAATCAAGAAAGTAACTAGAAAAATTATGACAAAAAGCTAGAAAGATAATTAGTAATTTAACTAGAAAGATAATTACAAAAACTGGCTAGAAAGATAGTTAGAAAAGTAACTAAAACATGAATTAAAAAAGTAACTCGGAACATAGTAAGAGAGTAACTTACAAGAATTGACAAGAAAGTATCTAGAAAAAAACTTAGAAAAGTAACTAGAAAAATATTTAAAAATGTAACTAGTAAAATAAATATAAAAATAATTAAAAAAATAACTGGAAAGATATTTGGAAAAGTAACAAAAGAGATAATTAGAAAAGTAACTAGAAATGTAATTAGAGAAGGAACTATTAAGATATTTAAAAAAATACTAGAAAGTAATTTAGAAAAGTACCTAGAAAAATAATTAAGAAAGTAACTAGAAAATTAGAAAGTAACCTCAAAAGATATTAAGCAACTAACTGGAAAAATCATTAAAAAAGTAACTAGAAATGTAATTATAGAAGTAACTATAAAGATTATTAGATAATACTAAAAAGACCATTATAAAAGTAACTAGAAAAATGAATAAAAAATTAACAAGATACATGTATAGTGAAATAGTTATTAGACAGATAAAATGCCATAAAATATCTACATAAATAATTAGAAATGTAGCTAGCAAAATAATTAGAAACTTAAAGAAAAATCATTAGAAAAAGCAACTAGAAATATAAGAAACAAGTTACCAGATTCATAATGACAGAAAGTAGCTAGAAATGCAATTTAAAAAGACTAAATAAAAAAATCATTAGAAAAGGATCTATAAATATAAAAAGTAACGTAATTTGGAAAATAATGACAAAAAGTATCTAGAAAAGGAATTAGAAATTTGATTAGAAGAATAATAAAGAATTAACTAGAAACATAATTATAAAATTAATTTAAAAGATAACAAGGAAAGTAAGAAAAAAGGTATTTAGGGAAACAACTAGAAATATAATTACAGAAATAATACTAGAAATAATTATTAAAAAGATCATTAAAATGAGACTAGAAGAATAATAAGAAAATTTTCTGGAAAGATGATTAGGAAAGTAACTAGAAAGATAAGTAGGGAAATAACTAGAAATTTACTTTTGTAAGAGTAGTAACTAGAAAAATCATCAAAAAAACTAAAAAAAATAATTGAAAATGTAATTAGAAAAATAACTAGTTTTGTAACTTTATAGATAATTAGGAACGTAACTAGAGAAATCATTAGAAAAAATAACTAAAAATATAGGAAACAAGTTACTAGAATGATAATTACAAAAAGTAACTAGAAATATAATTTTAAAAATAACTGCAAAAATGATTAGAAAAATAACTTGAAAAATAATTTGAGAAGTAACTAGAAGGATGATTAGTAAAGTAACTAGGAAGATCTTTGGGAAGGTAATGAGAAAAATAATCATGAATTTAACTAGAAATATTGTAGAAAGGTAACTTGAAAGGTAATAATGACAAATAGTGGCAAGAATTATAATTAGAAAATTTACCAGAAACATAATTGGAATTGTAGGGAGAAAAATAATTAGAAATATAACTAGAAAAGTAATTAATAAAGTAAGTAGAAAGATAATGCCAAAAGTACCTAGAAAAATAACAAGGACATTTTCTACCGAAGAAATCGAAAAAAGACAAGCAACTAGAAAATTACAATAGGAAAGTAACTTTCAAAGTAACCTTTAAATAAATAAATAAGTAAAACGCAAAATATCGATCACTCTGAGTCAAGAATGGAAGAAACGACCGAATGATTGATTCTCATTTTGATGTTTATAAAATATATATAATTGTTTATAAAATGTTTAATAAACGACTAGAAAAAGTATCTAGGAAATGTAACTAGAACAAGTAACTAGAACAAGTAACTGGAACAAGTAATTAGAAAAAGTAACTAGAAAAGGTAAATAGGAAAAGTAACTAGGAAATATATCTAGAAAAGTTACTAGGAAAAGTAACTAGAAATGGGAAGCGACCTCTGATATCTCTAAACAAGTGTGTAATTCAATGAATAATTATAATTGTAATTCGAGAATTTTATCCATAAATGTAACAAATAATGGAGCAAAAAAAAGAATATAATGTAACCAGAAAAGTTACTAGAAAAGTATCTAAGAGCATAACTAAAGAAGTAGCCAGAAAAATAAGTAGAAAAGTAACTTCAAAACTATCTAGAAGAGTAACTAGACACGTAACTAGAAAAACATCTGAATTCCTGTTACTGAAAAAGTAACTAGCAAAACACATTAATCATATAAATAGCTGGAAAAGTATCTAGAAAAGTAATAAAAGTCCCATATATGGCCACATTTAAGGACAGATTTGAGAGCATATTTTTGGTCGTATTTAAATTTTTGTTAACCCCTTAACAGTCGATGACACACATAATATGAGCATCTTAAAAATAAGCAACGAATTCTAAGGTTTTTGTGGTCGCTGAATCCGAATTCAAAGTCGAAATTTAAAAATTCAAAATGGCAAATCCAAAATGGCGACCGAGTATTTTGAAATTTCGCCGTACTTAGTTAATAATGATTTCTAAGCGGCTTTTTGGGTCGCTGAATACAAATCTGAAGTTAAAATTTGAAACTTCAAAATGGCGGATCCACAATGGCGACCAAAATTCTAAAAATTTGAAATATTTGTTTAATAATGCTTTCTCGCGGGTTTTTGTGGACGCTTAGTAAAAAGTAGTTGTCAAAATTTAAAAATTTTGAATTTTGAACAAAAAATAATACCACTTTGTACTATTAAGAATCTTCCTATTGACGTTTTCAAACAGATTTAATAAATATATAAAATAGACGAAATTGGACTTTTATTGACATTTTGAAAGTGCCATTTTAAATTTTTCAATTTCGACTTAAAGTATGAATTCAGCTACACAAAAAACCCACAAATAAGCACTTTTAACCAAATATGTCGTTTTTTAAAAATTTTAGTTGACATATTGAATCCACCATTTTGGATCAGCCATTTTGAATTTTCAAATTTTGACTTCAGATTTGAATTAAGCGATCACAAAAATACCCGAGTAAGCATTATTAACCAAATCCAGCAAAATTTAAAAAAAGAATAGTCGCCATTTTGGACTCGACATTTTGAATTTTCAAATTTTGACTTAAGATTTGGATTCAGCGACCCAAAAAGCATTAAATAAAACACTTAACAAAAAAAAAAAAAAATTTTGAAACATTTTTGGCCCATAAAGGATATTATATCTGGACTGCTAAAGATTGAATATAACTCATAGTAATTGTGTTGACAAACATTTAAATACGACCATAAATATGATCCCAAATCAAGGGTTTCGGGGCTGAACCTGAATCTACAAAATACCTCCAAAGTTATTCTTTCCAAACGTCGTATAGACTTTGCAAATACTCTTTAGGTCTTCCCCAGAACATTTCTAGAGCCAGTCTAGAGCCTTCCGGAAGCCTTTCCAGAGATTCTAGGAAGTCTTTCCGGAGTCTGTAGGAGGCCTTTCCTGAACCTCCAGAAAACCTCTCTAGAGCCTATATGGAGCCTCTCCAGAGCCTTCCGAAGGCCTTATCAGAGTCTTTAGAGCTTAATCCGAGTAACAGGCAATTTAAGAAATGCAAGAAGCAAAAGTAGCTAGAATGGGATTTGAAATGTGATAAAATAATTGGAAAAGTTGTTACAGGAGAAACTGAAAAAGTAACCAGAAAAGCAACCAGCAAAAACAACCAGAAACTGTTAATAGAAACTAATTTACCTAATTAATTATCCTAAAAAGCGCAACAGTTACTACAAAAGTAACATTAACATAAAAGTTCTCTTTTGTTTCACATTGAAATATCTATTTCCACTAACATTAAATACATAATTCTGACGCGCTCTAAAGAAGGTCGAAAAAGAAAAAAAATTGTAGGTTATGTAATTATAATAAACTTATTTTTTATTTTTCTATAGTCAAACACATTTTTTCTTAAACAGTTTGTTTGTATATCGTGAAGAAAGTTTGTTTTAAATTTTGATTGCAGATGATTATAAAGAAAGATTTATTCTGGTTAAAACGGTCGTTAAACATAACCTAAAATTTTTTCTTTCTAAGGTACCCTTTGACAGTTCGCGTCACAATTGAATGTCCCGATCAAATAACGCGACCGACGCGCGAACTTGTCTCTTTCTACTTACAGTGTTAGTCAGACAAAGCATTAGTTTACGTGCTTCGTCTGACAGTAGAAAAAGACAAGTTCGCGCGTCGGTCGCGTTGTTTGATCGGGACACTCAATTATAGTCCCATTAAATAAAAAAAATTCAATATCAGAGAAAGAATAGCGAAACAATTTGTTTATATTTATTTTGTTTATTTTATTCTAATTCTAATTCGCTGTTGTTAATTAATAATTACTAGATCTCATTTATAATTGTTTCTACTTGTTATGCATGTTCAGGTATTTTTTTTTCTGAAAATAGGTACGTATTGGTTATTTTTCAAAATTTGACTAGTATTTTTTACTTTACAATTACGTTTCTTTCTTTATTCACTTTCCTTTAGAGAAATTTTAATAATCTTAATTACTAGAATAAACTTACACAGGTGAATGTATCGCAACACACTTGCATGCTTTCGTTATAGATACACTAGAACCTCCATATAAAGAATTCTGTATTTCGGGACTTCAGGGACGTAATTGCAAATTTCAGAACCCCATCATATGTCTGATTTTTATAAGTCATTTTATTCATACAAATTAATACATATTTTTTGTTCTGTGTCCACATTTCTGAAAATAATTTCTTATTGTCCAACTTGGAGTGTTTTCCCCGTCGAATGTTGGGATTTGTTGATTTCGCGATTCTCTACAGTTGCGGATCCAGTAAGATTTTTAAGAGGGTTTATATGTGAAAGAGAGAGAGAGAGAGATAATAATATAATGTTGTCTCTTTCTCTCTCATATAAATCTAAGTATTTAGGGAGAAGACAGGCTTCCTCTGGATCTGTCTCTGACTTTGCGTAATATAGTAGATACGCTACTGCTGGAACAAATGAAAGTTACTATTGAATTGTAAACTTTCAGAGCCGCAGAAAATATGTCCCTAATAAGGCACCAATGGTCTGCTCACTAGGTACGTAACTGTGTCATTACAGGGCCGGTTATAGTATTTACAACGCCCTGGAATTTTTTTAAATACTAATTATTAATAATGTTCTTTTCTAATGAGGGGCACAACTTATTTTGAGGCTAACGTCCTTATTAGAAAAGTTAATCTCTTTAAATATTCTTTTGCGTTCTAGTCCGGATTGATCACTCCTCTAAAGCCGCTCTCGCGCTGCGCTCTGCTGAAATTGTTTCCGCGCACGCGTATCAAGACACATTGAACTCCTTCCACGTCTATCCGTCACTTTAGACAAAAAGAAGTTTTTATCTAGAATTTGGGTTATAATATGAAGGTTCTAGTGTATGAAATGTTTGTGAAAAATCGACATAAAAAATAATTTTAACTAAATAAATGATATACGTTTGTCAGACGCACAGTGCATTGTCACCTTATTGTTTATAAAGCATCATTTGTAAAAATAGACATTTCATCTTATTAGTTACTTTCATTATCACGTCAAATACACGCTGTTGAATTTATTTTGTTGTTTAATAATTCATTAACATATTTTGTCATTTTATACAGGACTGTTTAACTGGACTTTTCACGATATTTAGTTTTACGAAAATTGTAAATAAAATATTTGTTTTGTAATTTACATGGGAAATGTGTGTATATATTATTATTATTATTATTATTATTATTGTAAATAGTAACTAGTATTCGTAATTGTATTATAATTAATATTTGTATTATACTATGATTATTATGTTATTATATTATTATTATTATTATTATTATTATTATTATTATTATTATATTACATAATATTAATTATTATTGCAAAAATATTGAAAAGTATTTTTACAACTGTATGGCAATAAATAACTTACAATTATTTTAGGAAAACATTATTTTAATAATGAACCTGTTGTAGTAAGTCAATAATTTACAAATTATTAAATTATTATTCGCATATCAATTGCACGAATTTTATCCCTTTATTTTGTATTAATTGACAGAAATTATTTGCCTGCAATTGCAAATTGTAATTTTCTTTACATTACTTACGAATTTAATTATGAATAATATGGAATTCAAAATTAATTGTAAATAATTGTAAGAAATATAACATAAAATCAAAAACTAATTGTAAATAAACAGAATGAATAATTATAAATTATTTACAACAACAACAAAAACTAGCAAAATCTGTAACCTTTTAATTAAAAACGTATATATGCAAGAAAAAAATAATAAAGCAGTTCAATTTCATGAGTGCTTCTTTATGACAATTATAATAGAAATGTTCACGTGGAATTTCCACAAAGGATTTTTACCTAAAATTTCTTAGTGGGATTTCTAAATATATAGGAATTCTACAGAGAATTTCCAAATATAGACGAAAGTCCCCGAACCACTTTACTGGTGCAAATAAATACCTGTTACCAAATTAACTTTGAGGTCTTAATTTTTATCGGATTTCAAAGTTTTCTGTTTTAAATTAAAGGTAATGAAATTCTGCATTTACAACTCGATTTGGTTTTGATTTATATTTTTTTGCGAGGTACATACTGGGTATTCTGCTTACAAATACCTTGAAGTCCGTACTTAAGATCATGTAGGATTGGTATATAAATATAAAAGCAAAAATAAGCTGGCAAACTACTACCAGCCCGGACCCACTAAAACCCATATCCTATTTCTTTGGGACTCTTTACTCACTTCCGAAACTGACTTTCGGATTTGAACTTCATAGGTGTCGTCCCCTATTGTCACCCGTAGGTCATTTCCAAGAACTCGGTTGATAAGTTAGGAATCTACATTACTTTTTATTTTTTCCTGAAGTTGCTTTTTAAAAATAATAATAAGTTAGACATTCATAACGCACTTGAAGATTTTCTACGAAAATAAAAATTTTGGTTTCTACCAAAATTAGAACGCAAAATCTTCTTTAGTTTCGCTGAAAGTAGTGAGAAACTAGTCTGAGTCGATAACAAACTTACCGACATATTAGTTTTTCACTACTTACAACGAAACTAAAAAAGATATTCTTTTCAATCTTTGGGAATTATCATAGGAAACTTTCGTTATGAAGGTCTGACTCATTATTATTTTTAAAAAGGAACTTCAAAAAAAATTTTAACGTAGATACCTAATTTATCAACCGAGTTCTTGGACATGGCCTTTATCCAATCCCGTTCCCCTGGCCGTGCATCTGCTAGAGACTTCAGTCTTCGGTGGATCCAGGACAAAGGGTACTATTTTAAACGAAAAAACAGCGTCTAGGCGCGAGGGGCTTCTCATTCGATGTCTCTGTCTCCCTCTAGCGCTACTGCTATCTCCATTTTAAATCCTTCAGACAGAGACAACAGAATGCGTTAGGAGGAGACAGAGACATAGGAAACTGCGCGGAACTGAGCGAAACTGCACGGAATCCTGACGTTGAATTCATAAGAGAATTCTAAGAGAGAAACCCCTCGCCTAAGCACCTCTTCCTTTCTTCGTTGCTTCCAGAACTTTCTGGAAAAAGGCACACTTACTCGAGCCCGAGACAGGGTTACAGGCCTGACCTTCCTTCGCGTTGCACAAGAAGCACCGTGGATCTTTCTTGCAGTTGACGAGGGTTATTCCACCCCTGCAATGTGCAGCTTTGTGTCTGAAATGAAGCCATGTGTGACATCTGTTCACCGTAACTTGATTCCTTATACAGCAACTTAAGAGGCCGACCTTGATATGACCAAGGCGATCCAGAATTGCTGCTTTCCGTCGTGCCAAGGTGACCAAAAACAACTTGATTCCCCCTTGATTTGCAGAAGAAGCTTTAGCATCCTGCTGATTCTCGGTGCCTCCGGGACACGCTCCAGAGCCGAAAACTTTGAGGTAAACGGCCCCCTGTTCGAAGCTTCTCCATAGGAGATCACCTTTTCTAATGGCCCTTGCCCCAATCTCGGATTGGCACAAAACCGAACTCCCTTTCGAAGTTTTCCAAGTTCAGATTCCTTGGAGAATTGGAGACTTGGAGAACCTTCGAAACTTGAATTAGCATCGCAGATGATCTCTGTCGATCAGAGGTTGCCTTCTCTTGTTTTCTGTCCTTTTCTTTTTTCTTCATCTTAAAAGACTCAACAGAGGGGACTTCACAGCAAAGGTAGCCGCCGAAGAAGTCTTCTTCTTTTTCTCCTTATGTTCCTCTCTAGAACCTCGTATGGTTCTCTTATTACCCTAGGTCTATTCCTCCTTCTTGTAGCATCCAGGACCACCTAGCGGATTTGTTTGACCTGGATGTCTTCTCTGGTCCTGTAGCGCTCATTGCGCCCTTCGCACGATGCCCACGTAAAAAAAGTCCATGGAATGATTCCATAACAGCTTCCAGAAGAATTTCCAGAAGAGTTTCTAGACGAGTTTCCAGGAGAGCTTGAAGAAGGGTTTCTAGTAGAGTTTCTAGAAGATTTTCTAGAGAAGTTTTTAAAAGAATTTTTATCTTCTTCAAGATTCTAAACAAGTTTCAGGAAGAGTTTCTGGATAAACTCTTCTGGAAGCTTTTCTGGAAGTTCTTTTGGACGCTCTTCTGCAAATTCCCCTAGAAATTCATCAGGTATCATTTCATGGAATCTGTACGCGTGGGTATCGTGCGAAGAAGAACGCAAGGAGTGCCGCAGGATCAGAGAAGGCATCCAGGTGATCCGCAAATCCGCAAGGTGATCCTGGAATGCTCCAAGGAGGAAGAAAAGAACAGAGGTGGTAAAAGAACTCTAAACGGTTCTGGAGAGGAACAAAAGAAGACTTTTTCGGCGGCTACCTTTGCTGATAAGGCGAAGTCCCCTTCGAGGGAGTCTTTTAAGATAGAGAAAACAAGAAAAGGAAAGAAAACAAAAGAAGAGGACAACCCCGGGTCGACCAAGTGCAACTACGATGCTCATTCGAGTTTCTGAGGGACAGGCGTACGCGTCTGTACTTGGAAAACTTCGAAAGGTAGTAGACCTGGTGTTATGCTTATCCGAGACAATTAGGATAAGGCCCACTAAAAAAGGTGATCTCCTCCTAGCCTTAGAAGATCACTTTTTTTTTGAACAGGATGGCGTTTAACGCAAAGGTCTCGGCTCTAGAGTGTGTTCTGGAGGCATCGAGGATTAACAGGATGGTGAAGCTTCTCCTCACAAATCAACGAGGAATCAAGTTGGCTGTGATACTTCTACACGCTTTCTTTCTAATTCTTCCATCCAGGACTTTAGTTTATTAAGTCCATCCTTAATAGTTTTTGAATCATTGGTCTGAATTTCACAGGCAATAATAATTTATGCCACATTTCCTGTAATCCTAGGGAAGTAATCCCTCTCCTCCTATCTCAAACGGTACGCTCGATGCGGTACTTGTCAACGTAGCAGTAGCACTGCTACAGACACTCACACAGCTGATAGCATTTGTGACGCTTAGGATGCCGATAGGCCTTGAAAGAAATCTGAACTCTACCTTTAGCGTAATCCGATGGATTATCCTCTTGCGAAGTACTAACTTGGAGTTGACTGTTGCTGATCTCACTCATTTTCATCTTTTCTTCGGTCTGTATTTCTAGACCAGGGGCCAATATCAGGTACTACCAATCTAGCAAGGTGGACCTAAAACCAGAGCTTCCGCTTGCCGTGGTCGTTATTGCTTTGCTACAAAGAGCGACGACCACTTCGCGTTTAAAAGATTCTTTTGACTGTAGCTTCTCCCATCTTAGAATTGACAAAAAATAATTAAGGTAATGATCCTAAAATATTTACATGCAATAACGATCTTGTTTTAAATTCTTTTATACTTGTTATAAACAAATAAGTGGAAAAAAGTTGTTAGTTAATATTGTTTGTTAGTATTGTTAAAATTATAAACGTTTTGCTACCAAAAATTAACCTAATTTGCAGTATTTATAATTTAAAGATAAACACTAATACAACTCTTTGTTATAGACAATTGGTCTGTTATGTTATGAACAATTTTTATATAAAATTGAGTGTCCCGATCAAATAACTCGACCGACACTCGAACTTTTTGTTTTCTACAGTTTTACAGTTCGAGTCAGACGAAGCACGTAAACTATTGCTTTGTCTGACTAACTGTCAGTGCTCTATCACTGTAAGTAGAAAACAAAAAACCCGCGCGTCTAACGAGTTATTTGATCGGAACATTCAATTATATATGTCTCCAACTCGCGCAACCTCGACTTCGCCTCGTGCTTGCGCTCACCTACGTTTGGTTTGGAAATATTACCGATCGACTATAAAGACGTACCTATGAAACTTGATGCATAATATGCTATTAATGCTACATGGTTTTTTTTACTTTAATTAAAAGCGTTTAACAATAAAAATATTGACAGTTAATCTTTTTCCTTACGTTATAATATTTTATCATTGTTTGAACAAACTTTAATTAATAAATACATAGTCTCTTTATTTTTGGTCATTTTAAGTACGTTCTTTTAAGTCGGTTCCTGCAACTGCCCTAAAAGTCAAATGGAATCTAAAATTTAATGATATTTGTTATGCATACATTTATACTCGCTCCCGGTCATTTTCCCGAAACCAATTTCCCGAATGCTTTTTTTCACAAATGTCCTTTCTCCCGAATCCATTTTCCCGAATGGCTATGTTACCGAATCTAAAATTTCAAGGTTTTATTTCTAAATGTATATTTAAATATGAAACGCTAATAGAAAAAAATGTAACTTGGAAGAATTACTTTAGTCAACAATATAAAATAATATATTCGGGAAAAAGGATATTCGTGAAAAAAAGCATTCAGGAAAAAAATTCACGACAAAAAGTATTCGGGAAAAAGACATTCGGGAAATTTGTTTCGGGAAAATGACCGATAATAAAGTTTTCGCTAATACCTTTCTCTTAGTTCAATAACTTTTATTTTAAATAATGACATTTGAAAGAGGAGATTCTTTCTCACAAAATTGATCTAATTGGATTACTGAACAAATCATATTTCATATTTAATTAATGAATTGCATTACAGATCCTCCGTAAAATACTATTTTAAATTTATAATATTTTTTAAATGTATAACAAATGCCATTACTATAGAATTTGTTACTAATCTAGCTATTGTTACTAATTTTTAACTGAAGTCAGAAAAAATCTTGCTGTATTAAAAATGTTTATGTTTCAAAATTGTTATAAAATTGTTAATAAAATTTTATTATAAACTGTTGTATAATTTGCTCAAACATTGAAACAATATTGTAAATCTAATGTAAAATCTTAAAAGAATGACTTTAAAGTTTAAACGACTAAAAATAAGAGGACTGTGTATTTGTTGTAATTAAGGATTATTTAAACAATGTTAATATTAAAATTCAAGTAAATAAAATATTTGTTTTTTATTTTAAGTATTAATAATCTTTATAGTATATAAATTCCATTAATTTCAAAGTAAGTAGCACTACAATGTAAATTGTTTTTAAAAATTCTTTATCACATAACAAATTCATTGTTTATAACAATGGGTTGTATTGATATTTATTTTTAAATTATAAATACTGCAAATTATGTTAATTTTAATAACAAATTGTGAATAATTTTAACAAGACAACTTTTATCAACTACTTTGTTTATAGCAAATGCAAAGAAATTGTAATCAAGATCGTTATTGAATGTAAATATTTTCGGACCAATATTTTAATAACTTTCGTTAGTTTTGGTTAGAGTTCCTAAACAGAGGGTTGAGACAAGGCATCGATTTTGATTGTTTCCGTCCTTCCGGAACCGGAAGTACATCAAAATCCATTTCATTGGATCTAAATAAGCGCGGTCATTTAAAATACTATATTTTTAAATAAGCCCGCTGAATATAACCAATGGTATTCTGGTTCTGGTTAGGCGCTAGACTATGGAAGGGGAAAATTGTCTCAACTCTCTGTTTAGGAACTCTAGTTTTAGTTTGACAGAAGCTTTGGTTAAAAAATGATTATCCTTTTACAGTCCACAATTTTTTTATGGTTACGACTTAATTAACAATTGATGGACATTTTTTTTTTAAATCAAATCGAACAATTAATGAGAAATTCCATTCCTGTAATTTAAAACAAAAAACTTTGAAATCCGATAAACATTGACAGGCTAGATGATTTTGAGACGTGAGACATGCCCTAAGATTTTTGCACAAATAGAAAATTTTCACATAAAATTCAGACACATAATTTCTATATTTTAATCATACTTATAAAATGGTCCACGTAAAATTCTCGTGTAAAATTTTCAGCTGGGATTTTCAGCAGAATTCCCATGTAGAAGTTTGCTGGTGGAAAAGTGAAAGCACTTTAAAGGGTGAACGAACCACGAGTTTATTCAACTTTTTTAATAGGTGAAAATTAGAAGCTAATGATTAAATTTAATGTTTAAATTAACGTGTGAGAATAGAGATTGATAATTAATGTTAAAATGATGACTTACAAGTTGTTCTACATCAGTCTCTTACTTATTATACATTTATTTTATAGAGGTACAATTTTGCTATTTTTTGTGCTGCCTGTATTTGTTTCTCCCATTTTAAAAGTCCATGATCATAAACGTTGGACTTGACATATATGATTTTGATTATTAAAATTTTTTTGATTTATTTCAGGCTGTGGAATATCAGCTACTAAGCAAACAGCTCAAAGAAGAATCGTGGGAGGCGATGAAGCAGGATTTGGAAGTTTTCCTTGGCAGGTTAGTAAAAAGTATTCTTTTATTATATACGCACAAATATAGAAATAGGGCAAGCCTAATCGTACGTGTATGGTATGTCAGGCCCATCGGGGGCGAGACTTCAGTGGAATACTTTCTTTAGTTAGCACGTATTTAATGGTGAACTTTTTCCAATAGAAGTCTTTTTAGTAGAGCACGCCTTCTTGTGGGCGTAGTTCTAGTTGTACACTTAAAAGCATGGCTCTATCAGGAATCGCTCTTTAGTAGGCGTGATTTTACCAGTATACGCCCTTTACTAGGCGTGACTTTAGGGGGTCGCGCCCTTCAGTAGGCGTAGCTCGAATAGGATACACTCTTTTGTAGGCGTGACTTCAAGAGGACACGCCCTATAGTAAGCGGGGCACTAAGAGGACGTGCCCTCTAGTAGACGTAATTGTAATAGGACATGTACTTTGGTAGACATGGCTCTATCAGGAGGCGCTCTTTAATAGGCGAATGTCTAGTTGAACACGTCTTAGTAGGCGAAATTCTAATAGCATATGACCTTAAGTATGCGTGACTTTGAGAGGATGTGTTCTTTAGGTGTGTCTAAAGTAGGTGTGTCTTAAGAAGCAAGCGCTGCTTAGTAGGCGTGACTCTAAGAAGACTCGTTGTCTATTAGACCTAACTCTATTAGGACACGAACTTTAATAGACAAGGCTTTAGCAGGGCACGCTCTTTAGAAGACGTAAGTTAGGTAGGATATGTCTTTAGTAGGCGTAACTTTAGTAAGACATATCTTTAGTAGGTGTGACTCTTGGAGGACGCGCCCTTTTGTAGGCGTAGTTCCAGTAGGGTACGCTCCTTAGTAGGCGTGACTCTAGTAGGACACGTAACTTACTAAGTGTGACTCTCGGATGATGCGTTCTTTAGTAGGTCCTTTAGTAGGCGTGATTTTTGAGTAGGCGTGAGTTTAGAAATCTTGTATTAATAAATCCACATAAATCATTCCATTTTGTACAATATGTACACTTTAAAGTTTGTTTTTGTGAACCTTCTCATAAGCTCTTGTCTTGAAACCCATAAATATATACATATTATATATCCCTATAAAGTACTGAAAATTAATTATAATTCAATATATTTCGAAACAATAATTCAAACATTGTTTTCAGGCTTACATTAGGATCGGTTCCAGCAGATGTGGAGGAACTTTAGTGAACCGCTTTCACGTCGTCACTGCTGGCCACTGTGTCGCCAAGTGAGTATAAAAAAGTAAAAAAAGTCTGTCAGTAAAAAATGAATGTAATCTTCATGTTTAGTGAATCTATTTTGAAGTAGTTTTGTATTTCGTAACTTTTAATGAATCGTAAAAAAATTAATTGTAAATGGGGTTTTTCCTGAGAAGATAAATTAATGCACCAATCGAAGTCTGGAAAGATTTTTTTAATTATATTTTTCTCGTAACTTTGATTTCAAAAAGGGTAACCTTATTGGTTGTCATTGCCATTTGATAAACAATTTTGGAGAACGTTGAGAAAAATTTCTATTGAGAAAGTTTATTTTTAAATAAAAGGAAATTATTAAAATAATGATTATTTTATGTTATTCTGTACATTAAAAAATGCAATTTTGTAGAAATTGTAAAGTTGCTATTTTTATATTAGGGCATCAGCAAGACAAGTGCAGGTCACTCTCGGAGATTATGTAGTCAATTCTGCATCGGAATCTCTGCCAGCTTATACTTTTGGAGTGAGGGAAATTCGAGTACATCCATATTTCAAATTTACTCCACAAGCCGATAGGTAATTAATCACGTCAAACAAATAATAACAATGTTCAAGATTTCTATCTAGAAGATTCCTTCATTTACTTTAATTAGAAATAAGAAAAACTCTAAATTGTTATTGGACACACATTTTGTCGCTTTCGTTGCAATAATTTGCATATCAGCAATATTGAAAAAAGCTTTAGAAAATAGAATTACTAAATAATTCAGAAGTATTTATTCATTTCATGAAATTATTTGAAACAAAACCTGCTAAATATTACGATATTCATTTCCGACAATGATGTAAATTTTTTAAATTTTGTATATTAATTTTTTTTTGTTAAGAAATCTATTATCTATTTTATATATTATCAGATAAAAATAGAACATCCTCATTCATTTTTGATCCATTTCTGACATTATAAGCAAAATGTGTGTTTTTATAATTTTATTGTAATTTTTTCTGACCCATTGATACATGTTATTTCCATTTCATCTTGTTTCTTCGATTTTATCAGTGATGGATCGACCTTTGAAGTGATGGATCATAACCCTTTACTATCCACGTTGGAATGCGGAAATATAGATGATTGATCCGGATTAGATTCTGGATCAGACTTTTCAAAATAGAAATGATAAATTTTAGTTTGCAGAATCCCTAATTTTATAAACCGATTCCATAGTTTGTAAACAACATTTTCATATCTAGTGCATAAATCTCTTTACATGTAAAAAAATTTCAATAAAGTACAATTATGTAATTAACTAAAGCTAAAACAGTCATTTACGAATTAAGCAATTTAGGAGATTACCCAGTTAAAAATTCTCATGTGGGATCCTATGTGGGTTCCTGCATAGGATCCCAGGTGAGTTCCCTTAAAGGTTGTATATGTGCTCCCAAAAAGGAACCTGTGTACCAGGGAACTTTTGCACGGACACTCGAAGGATCCCTGCACCCAGGATCCCATGTGTCAGTGTTCCCATATAGGATCCTTGATGTTTTTAAAATAATAAAGAAAAATAAATAGAATTAATTTTAAAAAGATTGTTTTGAAAACATATCATTCATTGTCAACACTGACAATCCATATCCGTAAGACCAAAAAACTTTACTACGCAGCCGTAAGTGCAGGCAACTACAGCGCAGCATGGTAGGTTTAAGAAAATGCTGCACATGGTATCCTGGGGACAGGGATCCTTCGAGTGTCCGTGCGAAAGTTTCCTGGTACACAAGTTCCTCCTTGGGAACACATATAGAAACCTTTAAGAGAACTCACCTGGGATCCCGTACAGGAATCCACATAGGATCTCATATAAAATTTTTTAACTGGGTAGTTAGAGAAAAGGGTTGATAGGTATTCCGATAATAATTATATAGTAACGATACAGTAAAATTGTATTCTCTGCATATGATGTATTTTACGTATTTTTGTTTATTAAGTATTTTTTATGCAGATTCGATGTAGCTGTGCTCAGATTAGATCGACCAGTTCATTACATGCCTCATATAGCACCGATTTGTTTACCGGAAAAGAATGAGGATTTCTTAGGACAATATGGATGGGCTGCTGGATGGGGAGCTCTTCAAGCAGGTAATTTGATAATTAAAACTAATTTAATCATTTACACGAATTCTGTACAAACGATCGATAATTCGATCGATAAGATTGTATGTTTCATTTCATTAGTTTAATTGTTGTGACTTTAAGAGAGCGCATTCAAACGTAGGTACGATTTTTTTACGACACGTCTATCAGAGGGCGTGGCTTTGTTGAAACACGCCCTTTAGCAGGAATGGTTCAAATAGAATACAACCTTGATCAGGTCAAACTTTTATATGATGCGCCCATTAGTAGGCGTGGCTATAGTACACGCCCTTTAGTCAATATAGATTTCCTATAAGTGGGTGTGGTTTTATTGAAAACACTCCACTTAGTAGGCTTGACTTAAGCAGGACCCTCCCTTTAGATGGAATGAATATAATAGGACATATCCTTCAGTGGGTGTGATTTTAATAGGATACGCCCATTAAGAAAAGTATTTAGTAGACTGTGTCATTATAAAGGCGTAGCTTCAGCATATGCAGGTAATTGAATATCCTGTGGTACATGTAGATAACACCGGCACACAAAAAAAAATTTTGAATGCTGGGTCTGCCATGTGGTAGGTTCTCTTCATTAGGATGTATCTAAAGAAAAAAAAATTGTCCGATCAAAAAGTTAGTTCGTTTTCTCTTTTTATAGACAGCGTGGGGGGGGGG
>WNHD01002411.1:0-26952 GCA_011057455.1 Ganaspis sp. Gsp50 | reverse complement strand
GTTTTCTACTAACAATAAGTAAAATTTTACTAATTCAATAGGTGGACGACTTTTCCCCTATTCATTAGTAGAAAATGACTAATTCAAATTTAGAGAGTAATTAAAAATATTTTTATATCATAAACACACATATGTGACGCGATCTGAAGAAAGCATTTGAAATTAGGTTATGTTTGCAGACAGTTTTAACTTAATTAATGCTTCCCTTTCAATTATTTGCATGCAAAAACAGTTTCTCTCGACATTATACAAAAAAATTATTCAAGAAAAACTGCTTTTGCCTGCAAATAATTAAAAAGGAAGCATTAATTAAGTTAAAACTGTCAGCAAACATAACCTAATTTCAAATGCTGTTAAGGTCCCTTTCTTCAGATTGCGTCACATATATATATACAATATAATACATTATATATAGAAAATAAAAATATATTTCGAAAAAAAAATTTATTTACAAAATTTCAAAGCTCAGCTGAAATCGTACAACGTTAAAATAACGTTAAAGTTCTAAATAAATTTTAATTCCCTTAAATTCGTTGTCATTTCTGCGGCCTGCGGTTTGATATGGTTGAGAAAATCTATTTTTAAAATTGCATGAAAATTGGGTTATAATGTACAAGATTCGATTCAAGTTTATTACTGTAATAATTTTTTTCTTCAAGATGTTTCTCATTTTTTATGAAGCTTTTTAGTTCCAGAAAAGCTCCACAACCTGAAACTGCAGAAATTCCTGGCCATTTCTGCAGGGTGGTTGGTAATAGTCACTGCAATAATTAAAAAAAATCAAATTTTAAAATTACAGAAATATTGGTTTTTGGTTATGTAGAAATCTACATTTAAATTATATTCATTTATCATTTTATCGACCAATGGTAAATATTCATTTATCATTTTATCGAACAATGGTAAATCCCTTCTCTGCAAAATAGATAAAATATTTATTCTCTTTTGTACGTTTAAGATTTTTCAAACATTGTTTTTAAACTTTGTTATTAAACTTTTATTTTACGCATTTTATTCAC
Source organism: Ganaspis sp. Gsp50 (assembly GCA_011057455.1). Lineage (NCBI taxonomy): Eukaryota > Metazoa > Arthropoda > Insecta > Hymenoptera > Figitidae > Ganaspis > Ganaspis sp. Gsp50. The sequence continues at coordinate 25,933 of WNHD01002411.1, read as the reverse complement.
GAGAAAATTTCTCTGTTGATAAAATTAATAATTTAAATCTTTTTTAAAAGAAAAATGTTCCGTATTGAAAAATCTACCTAACCGACTGCTCGATAACTAGAACCACTCTTCTTTATCGACCAGCGATAACTGTCCAACTTTGAAAAACACTTATTCCTATTTTCAAGGAAATAAACGTTACAACCTGTACTTGTCTAGTAAAATGAGAATAGTCTGATAAATAAGCTCTCAATGTTTATTAGAATCTCTAACAGATTCTCTTTTATTACAAAATACGTAAACTTTTTTGAATTAAAAATAAAAAGTTGCCTACATAACCTAACTTTTGGTGTTGGTCACCAGAGGCGCGAGCTCTTGTCATGTATTTTAGGAAGTCGTCGCGTACCTGCGAGTTGCAAATGGTGGACGGGCTGTCATCATCGAAACGTTAACATCAGGTAAGAGACATTTTCCGAATTTCCCGGCATTTTCTAAAGCGGAAAAGCCCGAAATCGTGTAAACCTCACGTCAATCAGTTACATTCTAACCTCTTTCATTCCCCGTTGCCTCTAACTTCCCAAAAATTTTCCAAGTTACGTAAAATTATTGCACAAGGTAAGCAATAAATATAGCAACATTTCTGAATAAAAATCAGTTTCCGCGTATTTGTCCCGCAGTGAAATCGCCAAAAACCGGTTTTAGTTGATTTTTTAGCCAGTTTCCTTGAAAAGTTTCTCTTAAACGATTTTCCCGGTTTTTTTTCCAGAGCGAAAAATAACCTAATTTTCCAAGTGGCACCTATATATAAGATTGTGTAATGCGCCGGAAAGATATTTTTATGATTTCGCCGCTGGTTGAAATTGTGCTTTTAAACACGTGCTTAATCGTGTAATTAGTGATACACCCAAAAGTAAATGACGTGTGTCACTTTTAGCAGACATCACATGTCTCGGGCATGTTTTCTCAGTTTCCGTTTATCTCAATTGTGTAAAATCCGCCTCACTTTTTCGTGATTTTTCCTCATTTGGAATCTTTCCGGTCATTAAAAACTTGTCATTTCTTGGATACTGTTTTCTTCTACCCTTGCACTTGGTTTATTTGTGGAACAAGGTTCGTGACCTTATTGTTCAATTTTCTCGGTTTATAACCTCGAAAACTGTAAATAGGAAATTGTCATCGTTTTTGGTTTTATTTTAGTGAAGTGGAAGTTTACGTTTGCGTTTTTTGATTCGATGGTGATTTTGATAGGTATTTTTTATTTTATTGTTATTTATTTCAAAAGCGTATTTATTTTGTGTTTTAAAGATATAAAGTTTGTTATTTATTTTGTCTTTAAAAGATTGTTGCTTATGCAATTTTTTATCGTTTAATTTGTTGCGGTTTCTTTAATCTCGCTTCAAGATCAGTTGTGTGTTTCTATTTTGTTATTGACCTGATTCTCAAGATAATAAATAAAATTTAAGTGGTGATAATATTAAAAATATTGTTGGGTGCAAATTGTAGGTAAAGTTTGTTTAAAAAGTTTTAATTATCCAAGAAAATGCAAGTAAAGATTAATTGGATTAATTATTGAGATGTTTTGACTTTCGCTTTCTTATCGCTTTTAATTGCTGATAAGAATTGTTTAGAAGATTAATTTCTAAATCTAGTGCTTGCATATTTCATTGGTTTATTTACATGCGTAATTCAAAGAGAATTTCATATTCGAATTCATCTATTTCGTTTGATTTTGTATATTTTTAAGTACATGTTTATTATTTATTTATTATATTTTATTTTTTGACATTTGTCTACTTTTGTATATTTTATTTTTATACGTTCTTAATTTTTTATTTTTATACATTTTTAATTTTTTATTTTTATACATTTTTAATTTTCTATTTTTATACATTCTTAATTTTTTATTTTTTTGGTGTTTTTCTATTTTTTGCTTGTGTTTTTCTATTTTTTTGTTTATGTTTTTCTATTTATTTTGTTTGTGTTTTTCTATTTTTTTTGTGTTTTTCTATTTTTTTGTTCCGTGTTTTTCTATTTTTTTGTTCGTGTTTCTCTACTTGTATTATCAAATTTTTATCTGAACTATTAATATTTTTATATATTTTTTTATTTTATTTTAGTATACACTGTTTTATTTTGTTTTTATGAATTTTTGTTTTTTATGTGCTTTTTTGTATTTTATTTTTATGAATTTTTGTTTTTTATGTGCTTTTTTTGTATTTTATTTTTATGAATTTTTGTTTATTATGTGCTTTTTTGTATTTTATTTTTATGTATTTTTGTAAATTATTTTTTTTTTGTATTTTATTTTTGTGTAGTTTTAATAATCCAAAGAAAAAAAATTGAATTAATGCACATAATTTTAATTAATGTACAGAATGTTAATTAATGTACAGAATTTTAATTAATGTCCAAACATATTTTAATATTCTGCGAATCAATGTTAAAAAAAATTTATTATTGTTATTATCATTAGTATCATTATTATTTGTACCATTATTATTACTATTGTTATCTTTATTATTTGTATTATTTTTATTATTATCATTATTATTTTCATTATTATTATTATTATTATTATTATTATTATTGTTATTATTACTATTAACGTTTTATAAAACAAATTTAAGAAAAAAGAATCTACGCACATTTTTTCTTTTATTTGATATATTATTTTTAAATTAAAAAAGTAAAAAAAAATTGAAAATTGAAAAAGTGGACCCTTTTGCTTTCTCAAAAAACAACAAAAATTCATTTTTAAAAAACTAAAACTGCGATTCTGAATTTTTCTGGCCGTGCTTCAAATCAATTGGTTTCATCACCTACATATTTATTTTAAAAGTTGGCACTTTACTCGAAATTGCGCAACTTTTGAGTCTCTTTTTCTCATTCACATCTCAAAAAAATCTTGTATTATAAAATGAATTTGCAAACACAATTGCTGGATTGTTTCTTCTTCTTCTTCTTCTTCTTCTTCTTCTTCCTTGTTTACTGATATTGGTTCTTCTCTCAAGAATTTAAAAATTCAAGGATTTATTCAGATTACAGAGTGCATAGAATAGACAATAGAATCGAGAGCTTCTTATGAATTAATCGATGCTTTTTATACATTGAGACATTGGCCTCTTGAAGAGAATTTCTTGCCAAGTTGTAAAAAAAAGTGCGCGAATTCGATATGAAAGCAAGCAGGAAGATATCATTGTTTTACGTCTACTATTGATAAGCCTTGAGGGTGGTCTATGTACTTTGGGAATTTTTATAGACACTGATTTCTCTTATCACATGACTCAACACGCAAAATCCAATTTGTCAATCCAATAATTCGCAATTGAGAAAAAGTTTGCAGAGTTTCCATTTTCTCGATTATTATTTTTCTCAAAATGTTTTTTCTCAAAATGTTTTTTCTCGAAATGTTTTTTCAATCGTAAAGAAATGTAAGAGATGTAAGAGAAAAATGTAAAAAATTAAGAGAAGATAAAGTCGCAAAAAGGAAAAATGACTCACGGCTGAGTTTAGATTCTGAATCATTAGATTACAGGTTTGATAACAATTTTGCATTTCCAGGGAATGTAATTAGTACCTATTGGATTTTTTGAGAGAGAGATTGAAGAAATAATTTTTTATTTTATGCAAGATATGTTTTTACACGCAATGCTGTTTGAATTTGTCTCGTTTTTCTTCCTCGGATAGGGAATTTCTTTTTACAAAAGTGTTCACATGTTTTTTGTTTGTAATTTTCTTTCAGGTCAAAATGTATAAAGCTAGGACTGTTTTTAATGCACTAACTCCTTTGGCCCCACGAGTTTGTGGGGCTGAAAGGTTTGCATCATGGCTGGTGCGCAGCCACCCTTTGGCCAGGACGAGTCAGGCAATCATCGTCGAGTCGGGACGAAGACACAGCAGCAGTAGTCGGGTAGCCACGGAACCATTTCTCAACGGAAGCACCAGCTCGTACGTTGAAGAAATGTACAATGCCTGGCTTCAGGATCCGACCAGCGTCCACGTGGTTAGTTCTCAAATTTCGTTTATTCATTTATTTCTGTTTCAGAAGGGCTACAGAGTGCAAATGATTGTCATAAAAAGCACGTGCTTTGCACGAGTTTGTTTTTTTCAGCAAGAAGAATAGTCACCTAATATCGTCAAAAAAGTCGTCTAATATCGTCGTTTTATCGTATGTATAAAACAAGCAAGATGCTAGGTAGGTAGATAAGGAACCTTTGATACTACTGCAGGTAGTTAGAAAGAGAAAACCAGCAAGATGCTAGGTAGGTAGATAAGGAACCTTTGATACTACTGCAGGTAGTTAGAAAGAGAGAAAAATGCGTTAAGGTGCTAGCTTTGTCAGATGTGTTGGTTTGAAAGAGAATCCTATTTAGTGGTTCTTGGAAATCTAACGGAAAAAGGAGGATCTTATGTCAGTTGTACAGACTAGAGAAGAACGAGAATGCGTTAGAGGTGACATCCTTGTAACAAAAAAAATGGTCAATAATATGGAATACCTTCGATTACGTAATTTGAATCTTCCCCTGACCTTCGATTTTTTCAATTTTTGTAAAAATTAAAAGAATTGAGTCATGGAGATTGGAATTATATAATCGAAAACCTCTGTATGCTGCCAACGTTTGGTAAATCCAGCAATTAAGCCTAAACTTGTTTTCCGGCAATCTACAGGTTAATGACAATATCAATTTCAAGTTTTCAATTAACGAAATGCTTAAAATATCAGCATACTAATGGATCGTGTGGAATAGTGATAATAAAAAGAGCAATTATTATTAAATCCAAATTTTCGTCGAGTATAAATATTGAAACACAATATACTTGACGAAAATTTGGATTTAATAATAATTGCTCTTTTCGTGAAGTATAAATATTGAAACACAATATACTTCACGAAAATTTGGATTTAAATTTTCGTGAAGTATAAATATTTATACTTGACGAAAATTTAAATTGATCTATTCTTGACGGCGTACAAAATATATACACACGGAGAGACTTTAAGTAGAAAAAATTACTAAACGGATTGCATACAGCGGAAATGAAGGTAAGGAAATGCAGCCAGAAGGGCAAGCTGGTTTTAGGAAAGATAGATCGACAATTGATAATATATTTATATTAAACAACGTAACTCAAGTGGCAAGTGAAAGGAAGGATAAGGTCTATGGATTATTTATTGATTTAAAAAAAGCTTTTGATGCCGTGAATAGAGAGAAACTGTGGGAGACAATGAAGAAGGAAGGAATAAATGAGTATCCGACGGAAAGAGTAAGAAAAATATATTATGAAACGAAAGTCAAGATCAAAATGAAAGATGGATTAACTGAAAAATTCTGGGCTACAAAACGTGTAAGACAAAGGTCTGGGCTAAGCCTATTTTTTGTATATACAATCTCGATAAGTCAATGTCGAAGGGGAACAGACAAAACTTTGGGTTATCGAAAAATTTAAGTTATTAAATGCTAAATGGACGAATTTCGAATTTTAGGGACCCAAAGATCACTTTGGCTTATCGAAGAATTTGAGTTACGCGCTTTGACTTAGGGGCTTTACTTAAATTACGTAACGCTTCAGGAAAGGGTTCAGGCTCTTTGTTACGTCCAGCAAAAAAATGGCGCTAATATATTAAATATTTTGTTACATGAAGGAGGGGGGGTTTAAAATTTCTAAAAAAAAGCGTTACGTAATTTAAGTATGTTTCATTATCGAGAGTGGACTGTAAAATTGGAGAAGGTATTTGGTAAAAGGAATATTGGTGGAGTCAAAATATGAGAATTTGGACGTTAGCATTTGTTGACGATATAGTACTTCTGACTAACAACAGGGAAGCATTAGGGGTCATCCGTAAACTACGTGGCTCGTCAAGGGGGGGGGGGGTCAAGACATTTGCTACGCTAAGAGGAAAAAATGGCGCTAATGTATGGAACATTGTGCTACATGGGGGAGGAGGGTCTAAATTTCCAAAAAAATGGGCTACGTAGTTTATGGATGACCCCTTAATGTGATAGATACACTAAAGAGATTTTCAAAAGAAAGGGAATTGATATTAAGTGTGGATAAAACTAAAGTATTAGTGTTTAATAAAAGAAATTGTGGCAAAAAGAGGTATGAAAATTGGAAGGAGATATTGAGGAAGTTACAACTAAATACCTTGAATTCAATTTCAACAATGAATGTAATTATAAAGATCATATAAAAGAGCTTAAAAGGAAAGGAACCTTAGCAACAAGAATTACGTGGGGTTTAGGAGAAAATAGATGCAGAGGAGACTTCAAAAGAAGGAAAATGTTGTTCAACTATTTGGCTAAGTGTGTCATATCGTATGGGAAAATCGTAGCGGAAATTTGGGGGTGGGAGGAAAAAAAGGCGTTGAAAAAGTTCAAACGGACTATTTTCGATTGATTTTGTTTGGAGTTGGAAATTTACATAGTTGGAAGTTGGAAATTTACACACTCAAATTGTTTGATTTTGTGTTTTCGGTCCTTAATTGCATTTTAGCGAGTGCAGGTCAAAGCAATGCGCCTGCAATGGAAGCATAAGAGCAAACTGCTGCCTTGGAACAAACTGCCACTTGTTTTTCAACAACTGATACGCTATTTTTAAAGTGTGCACCCTTTTAAAAAAGCGAAGCAGAACTGTGAGAGTAACTGTGACTTTCTTTAGTTAGGCAAATGAGGAGTCATTCAATTTCTGACAAGTATCAATTGATTAACGAGATTACATCTGTCCCTATCTTTTTCCTTGTTCTCAACTAAAGCAGTTTAATTGAGCAAGCGTCTACCCAAGTATCTCCGGGAATATAATAAAAGAAGGGAACTGTTATAGGTTATAGCTGGGATTCCATGTGTGAACATTGAGAAAGTAAACAAAAATTTAGTTTAGTAGGTTATAGGCCATTATTTCCACATAATAATAACCTACTATAACCTACCAAACTAAATCATATTATAAAATTCCATAAAATCGGGTTAAATATTGCAAATAAATATTGGTTGAAAGAAGTAGATTGGATTTGCAATTCATGTAAAAAAGGGAGGGTACCTTAGAGCACTATTGAAGGAATAAGAGGTTACAAAAAAGTGGATACAGGGTTTTTTGGAGGATGTAAATGATAAAATAAAAGTTGTAACAAATAAAGAAGATAGAATAGATGTTAGGAGAGTTTTTAGAAAGAAAAATTTAGAAAAATGTAGACAAATTTGGAAAGAAAAATTATTAAAGAAATTAGAAAAAAGGATATGGAAGAAAAAATGTTTATAAACTTAGAAAAGAACATAAAATATAAATAATGTATATTTTCCTGGTAAGAAGGCTTGCATTGAATAACATTTAAATTTCTAATTTTAATACAAAAATGAATGCATTTCAATCATATTTAATCCCTGATTGTGCAAGAAGTTTTAATACCAAAGTGTTGGTTTGCTTTATTCTGTATTTAATACTTTATACTATTTAATATCAAAAACCATTTTGTGCGATAGTATTTCAATTCTTTCTAATGCCATATAAATGAATAGAATGTATATTTTGTGCGTTAATATTTCAATTCTTTTTAATGCCATATAAATGAATAGAACGTACATTTTTTGCGATGTTTCAATTCCTTTTAATGCCATATAAATAAATAGAATGTATATGGTTTGAAAACTTTGAAATACAATAATTAATTTTACTTTTATTACTTAATTTCATAAAATTTAGTGACTAGAATTTATTTAAATTATGTTAACTTTATCGTTTAATGTTTAAGGGCCGTCCATAAATTACGTAAGGTAATATTCAACAAATTTTAACAACCCACCCCCCCCCTCCCCCTATGTAAGACTTTTTATACATTAAAAATTAACATAGGGCGTGAGATTTTATTGGACCTATGTAAGACTTTTTATACATTAAAAATTAACATAGGGCGTGAGATTTTATTGGACCCCCCCACTCTCCCTATAACCCTTACGTAATTAATGAACCTTATAAAAACATTTAAAACATAAATGGTTAGGAAGATCCAACAAACAATTTTTCAAAATACCTCTTTTTGTCTTTTTTCGTAATATTAAAATTAATGATATAAAATGTTCCACAATGTGTTAAAGTGTGATTGTATACAGCCTTTTTAGAATATTTTACAGTTTTAACTTAAATGTATGAATTCTTTATGTTTTTAGATAATTTATTTTTTTTTATTTTTATTTCTTTTTGATAAATTCTTTAATTTTCTAAAGTCTTATCAGAAACTTTGTTATTTTGACTATATTTGAGGTTGCGTTTGACATATTAAAAAGGTATTGAAATGTATTCAATTTTTTTAAATTTTTTTTTTATTTTTTTTTTTTTTTTTTTTTTTTTTAATTTCTTTTTGTCATTAAAATTTCATGCACAATCAGGGATTAAAAAACATTAAAAATTTTAATACTTGAATAACTTAAAAATGTAAATGATAGTAAAACTGGATAGTAACAATGAAATGTTAAATTGTTAAATTATTTATATGATTATAACATTAAAATTTTGTATTCATTTTAAAATATTATAAAACAATCGTATGATTTTTTATAAATTATAAAATTACGTGTAGACAAAAGGATGAAAACAAAATAAAAACGAGACTTGAAATATTTTTTAGTCATGGGACTCCTTCTTCAGGAACAGCACAGCTGGTGCAGCTCCAGGTTTAGCGTATCAAGCACCACCTTCCCTTGCTCCAAGTTACAATCAAATTCCCCTAGGATCACTTTTGCCCCTCGGTGGTGGATCTCAAATCGGACAAGTTCCAATCAATGAAAAAATCATCGACGATCATTTGGCTGTACAAGCCATCATTCGATCTTACCAGGTAATTTATAATCGAATCGATTTCTATTATTTTTTACTCTAAAAATAATGTTCCCAAATTATTTTTAATGTTGAAAATAATGTTCCTAAATTATTTTTGATGTTGAAAATAATGTAAATTATTGATGTTAAAAATAATGTTTCTCTCTACATTATTTTTTATGGTAAAAGTACTTTTGTTTCTAATACTTTTAAAATCCACGCGACGAGGGAAAGAATAATCAATGATCAAGAGACAAGGTCAACTGATAATGAAAATTCAGATTTATTTCTGAATCTGCAACCTCAATTTTAAAGTCAGACGCGAATTTGCAATGTAAATTTAATGAAAATGATAGTTGTTCCGGTCTGGTCTGAAAATTATCAAACACCTCCCAGATGGTTTTGAATTTTTAGTTTTTTTTTTGTTTTCTTAGATTGCTCCATTCCTACACACCACCTGTCATGTTAATTGAGGTCTCAGATTGAAAAGAAAATTAGAATTGATGCGTTCCTTTTTTTGGGTGGGGGTTATTCAAGTCACCAATCATCGCATGTGTTCAATATTATTATATGTACATGTGCCGTTAGTTCAGGGTTAAAGAAGTTGCATGAAATTTAAACGAGGATCATTAATAGCGCCGATAAACATTTATCAGCTTGGATTTTGGTTCGAAGAACTAGAATTTTAAAGGAGAGATAATTTTGGTCTTTTTGGAAATTATTTTCTTGTGTACAGTGCGATTTTGAAGCATCACAGTTTTTTGTATTTTTAATTTTTCTGTTTTGCTTCCTTATAGAGGAAGCATTGTAATCGTGACAATTTTTTGTTTGTTTAGATTCTTTACTTTTTTGTATTTTACTACAGTTTTGTAATTTTTGTAATTTTTTTCTCTATTTTCTTTATTTTTTCTACATTCTTTGTGTATTAATTTTTTTGCTTCCTCATAGGGAAGGCTTGTTTTATTCTTTTTTCATTTCTTTCATTTTTTTCATTTTTTCACTTCTTTTTATTCTTGTTTCTATTTTTTTTATTTTGTTACTGTTTTTTCATTTTTATTTCTAGTTTTTACAATTTGTTACTTTTTTCATTTTTACATTTTTCATATTCTTTTAGATTTTATTCTATTCTACATTCTTTTTTACATTTTTTTTCTATTTTTTAATTCTATTCTCTTTTAAAATTTTTAAAACAGTTTTTTTATTTTTTATTTTATCATTTTTTTATTTTTTATTTTATTTTTTATTTTTGCTTCCTCATAAGGAAGCATTTTTTTCATTTTATATTTTATTTTTTATTTTATCATTTTTTATTTTTTGTTTTATCATTTTTTATTTTCAATTTTATTTTATTATTTTTTTATTTTCAATTTTATTCTTCTTAGTTCTGAGTGTTCCTTTGAACGAAATGAACGAATGTTTTTTTTCCTTGTTATATTTTAAAAACTCTTTTTTTATTTAAAGAAAAAAATAGACAAAAATACTCTGATGTACGAAATGTCGCACTGTAAAGAAACATCTTGTTTTAAATTCTTTTAAAATAGCTTGAAGTATTTTGAGATAGTTATTTTTACATTTGTTTAAGTGTTTTTATTTATCTATTTTTAAATAGGTATCTTTATTCATTATTTTTAGTTGCAATTTTTAAAATAAATTTTTGATCTTGGAACCTTGATTGTTATCAAAAAATCTGAGTTCTGATTACAGACAATTGCGTAGGCATAATTTCCGCCTTGGCTTTTAATGCGATGATATTTTAAACTTTTAAGCATCGCAACTCTCAAGCATGACTATAAATCTAAATATTCTCCATTTAGAATTCTCGCATTAACTTTATTGAAAACTCAATAACAACGCAATTTTTTAATACAATAATATACTCTTCTCGATTCTTATCGATCTTCTTCCATACTTCTTTAATATTTCTATTTCTTTTTTTTTTAATTTTTCCTTCAAACACTTTTTACTAACGATGAATCGTGAATTTTTCTTTTCAGTTAAAAGTCGACGTGTTTTTCAAAAACTAGCCAAATTTTAATTAAAAGAATATTTATTTGCATTCTTTTTAAAAAATAATATTTATTTAAATATTCGTTAAAGATTATTTGTTTAAATATTTATTTAAATAATTGTTTAAATATTTATCTAAATAATTGTTAAAGATTATTTGTTTAAATATTTATTTGAATATTCGTTAAAAAATTATTTGTTTAAATATTTATTAAAAGAGTAATTGACCTTTTTCTTTTTTATGCGATCTATTTTTTTTGCAATCTATTTTTTTTAATCATTCAAATTTTGGTGCATTCAATTTTAAGTGCTCTCAAATTTTTAAGCGATGTCTGATTTTAATATTCTCAATTTTAAGCGCTTCCAAATTTTTACGTGATTATTTCAAGCGCTTTCAAATTTTGATGCGTTCAATTTTGGCGCTTTCAAAATTTATTAATCTTTAAATTTTGATGCGCTCAATTTTAGGCGCATTAAAAAACTCTTTATTACTCTTGTAATTTTTATGCGTTCAATTTTCAGCGCTTTGAAAATTTGATGTGCTCAATTTTAAACATTTCAAATTTGACGCGTTCAGTTTTGTTTATTTACATATTTTTTATTTTCTTCATTTTTATTCATTCTTTTTCTTATTCATTTTTGTCATTTTTTTTCTTTATTTTCATTTTTCCCTTTTTTGCGAAACAAAAAACGAACAAAGAAACAAAACACAAGAGTTCGAGATTAAAAATTAGGATAGTAATTTTTTTTTTTTTTTTAATTGATATTTGTATCAATTATTACTGTAGTTTTATTACTCCTCCGATTATTGTAGTTTTTAATTTAGAATGAAGAGTGTTTTTTTTGGAGTTTATTGATTTATTTTTGGGAATTGTTTTTTGGGAATTGTCCGTTAATATTTAGGCTCGAGGCCACTTAGTCTCCGATCTGGATCCACTGGGTATAATGCAATCAGAATCGATACACAAACATTATGCGGCTCGCAGGGGGTCCCCGGAACAAGTTGCTCGACAATATATGCTTGGTAAGGCTTTCATCATCATCATTTCCCTCCAAATTATCACCTCTCGGACAATCAAACCTCAAAGATTGATTACTCATCGGTTTTTTTCTATTTTGACATTTTTACGATTTTTTTCTTTGTATTATAAATTTTATTTTTCTTATTTTCTATTTTTATTTTCCTTACTTTTATTTTTTCGTATTTATTGCGTTTCCATGTTTTGCTGATTTTTTTTCGATTTTTGATTGATTTGCCTTTTATTTATTTTTTGTTATTAATTTATTTGTTTGTATTAGTAATTTATTTTATAATTTTGTATTGTTCATTTATATATTTTATTATTTTTTGAAAATTGTTCATTTATTTTAATAATTTTACACAATTTTTAAAAATTGTGTAATCTAGTAATCTTACGTAATTTTTAAAAATTGTTCATTTATTTTAATAATTTTACACAATTTTTAAAAATTGTGTAATCTAATAATTTTACGTAATTTTTAAAAATTGTTCATTTTCATAATTTTACGCAATTATTAAAAATTGTGTATTCTAATAATTTTACGCAATTTTTAAAAATTGTTTTTTCTAATAGTTTTACAAAATTTTTAAAAATTGTTCTTTTTAATAATTAACAATTTCTAAAAATTGTTCTTTTTAATAATTAACAATTTCTAAAAATAGTTTTTTTCATATAATTTTACACAATTTTTAAACTTTGTTTTTTTTTAAATAATTTTGCCCAATTTTTAAAAAGTTATACATATTTGTTTTAAAAAATTCGTATGACACTACAGTTTTTTTCACTAATGCCGTGCTTTTTTACCTCTTTTTTTTTTATTTATTAATCCACTTGTTCGTTCTTGTTTACAAATTTTATTATGAGTAATCACTCTTACGTCATTTAATTTTTCATTTTCGTAATGTCAATGAGCCTCGAATGATGCAATCGCTTTTAATTCTTGCTTTTACATTTTTTAACGTTCTATTCCGAGTTTTGTGAAATTTTGAAATTTTCTGTTTAAATGCATTATTATTACAGTTAATTTATTTTAATATTTTTTAAAAGTTTCTTTTTTTACTATATTATATATTGATAATATATTTATTTACAATATAATATATTGATAACAATATATTTATTTACAATAAAAAATAAAGTCATGAAGGCCTAAAAAATTGTAGATTTTCATTTAAAATCTTCTAAAATAATTAATTTTATTTAATTAAGTGGCAAACATAATAAATATTTTTCATAAATATTTTTCGTAAATATTTATGATAACAAATGCTCTTAGTAATAATAAATAAATTCTTATTATAATTAATTCTTGATTAACATTTTGTAAAATTGTGTATTAAATTTTAATTTAGTTGTACATTATTTGGTAAAATATTGCCTGAAATGTTTATTTGCTTTTTTTTATTTAATTTTTCTCTGTGACTTATTTTCCTAATTCACGCTCATGTTTATTTATTTATTTCAATCTTGTATGGATTCAAAATAAACGGGTTTAATTAATTTTTCAAATAATTGATTTTATTACTTTTTAAAATAATTGTTTTTTATTACTTTTTAAAATAATTATTTTTATTACTTTTTATTCTTTTTATTAATTTTTAAAAGTTAAAAATTCAACTAATGTTCATCGTGTTAATTAATTTCTATCTTGTAACTAGTTTTTTAATTTAATTAAAAATTTAACTAATTTTTATTCTTTCGATTATTTTTTATCTTTCAACTAATTTTTATTCTTCTAATTAATTTTTATCTCTTAACTAGTTTCTGTTTTAACTAATTTTCTTTTTTTAACTAGTTTTTATTTTTTAAATCAATTTATATCTTTAAAATTACTTTGAACATCTTAATTAACTTAAACAGAAAGTTTCTTTAATTTTCAATTTATTTTAATTTATCAATTACCAATGATTAAGTTTTTGGCCTAAATTATGAAATATTTTTAATTTATTTTAATGAATGAAAATAGAAGCAACATCTGTGGCTCATTTAAAAAAAAATACCCATCGCTGATACTGAAAATGTTAACGAAACAAAGAAAAATTTAATAATAATAATAATAGTAATAATAATAATAATAATAATAATAATAATAATAATAATAGAAATAATAATAATTGGAAACGCTTTAGGTGTCTGCTTTAGCCTCTTAGGTGAAAAATGATCTGCGAACGTGAAAATTCATTGTTAAAAAAAAAAACAACGCTACAGGGAAGAAAACAAAAAAATGCACAATGCTTTTTATTAGTTTAGATGCATGTTTTTTCCTCACCTCATAACATGCATGGATTTTGCTTTTTTCGTTTCGTTTTTTGAATTTTGGTTTCTCTCTCTCTCTATCTCTTTTTTTATAAAAAAAAGAACAAAAGAAAATATCAACTTGGGAGGTGTTAGGTGGCAAATTTAGTACTTTTCCCTTAACATTTTCCTCTTTTTAACAATGGGATTTGGTGTTTTTTAATCTCTCTAATTAATCTTTGAAAGCGATTTTTTATTTGCTTTTTCGAAATAATGAGAATATGTTTTACATGTTTTTTTAAAATGATAATTTAAGTTCTTGTTTTTGTGATTCGTTTGTATTTGTTTGTAAAAAGTTCTTTTAAATGCGTATATTTTTTTTATGAATACGAAAAGTTTGTTATTTTGAATTTATAACTTTGTTTTATGTGACAAATTTCTAAACGAAAAAAAAAACGTAAAAACGTTGTAAACAAATTTTTTACATAATTTTGTTTATGTAAACAAATCCAATATCTTTTCATTGAAAATTGGAATGTTAAAGCTCTTTTCAGTACAAAAGAAAAAATTTTGAAATATGTTTTTCTGAATATAAAATTCTTTTGTATGTACAATTCTTTTGAATACATAATTTTTGTAAATACAATTTTTGTAAATACAATTTTTCTAAAAAAAAAAAAAATTTCCTTTGTAGGAAAAGATTTTGTAAATGAATTAAAGTATAGAATTCAAATGTAAATGTACATTAAAACACAACGTTTTTCGAAATTCAACATTTTTTATGATATACATTTTTATTGAATGCGCAATTTTTTTGAATACAAATTTCTATAAATAGAATTTGTTTCTTTTGAAAATGCGCTTTTAACATTTTTCTTAACACAAATTTCTGTAAATATGTTTTTTGAAATACTTTTATATGTAATCTTTTTCTAAATACTTTTAAATGTGAGATTTTTTTAAATACATTTTTTAAATTCAAAGCTTTTCTAAAATAAAAATGTTTCTGAATAAACAATCTTCTAAACAAAACATTACTTTGAACAAGACATTTTTCTAAACAAAACATTGTTTCGAACAAAACATTTTTCTAAATAAAACATTTTTCTAAACAAAACATTGTTTCGAACAAAACATTGTTTCGAACAAAACATTTTTCTAAACAAAATATTATTTCGAACAAAACATTTTTTTAAACTAAACATTGTTTCGAACAAAACATTTTTCTTAATAAAAAATGTTTCTCTCTAAATAGAAAATTATTCTAAATAAGCATTCTTTTGAATAAAAAATGTTTCATTTTCTAAATAAAAATTCTGAATACAACATTTTTC
This sequence comes from Ganaspis sp. Gsp50, assembly GCA_011057455.1. Lineage (NCBI taxonomy): Eukaryota > Metazoa > Arthropoda > Insecta > Hymenoptera > Figitidae > Ganaspis > Ganaspis sp. Gsp50. The sequence goes on along the minus strand of WNHD01002411.1, from coordinate 10,545 downwards.
TGAACAAAAAATGTGTTTTAATAGAAAATTATTCTAAATAAGCATTCTTTTGAATAAAAAATGCTTTTGAATAAATTGAAAAAATGTTCTCAAATACAAAATTTTGAATACAAAATTTTTCTGAACAAAAAAGATGTTTCTATAGGTATAGAAAATTATTCTAAACAAGCACTGTTTTGAATAAAAAATGTTTTCAATTAAGAAATAATTCTAAATAAACATTCTTCTGAATACAAAATTGTTTTAAATAAAAATCGTTTTTAGACAAAAATTTGTTTTAAATAAAAATCGTTTTTAGACAAAAATTTGTTTTAAATAAAAATTTGTTTTAGATGAGAAAAATTATTCTAAACAAAAAAACGTTTTAAATAAAAAAGATTGTTGTAAATAAAAACAATGTTGTAAAAAGAATGTAAAGAAAAAAAAATGTTTAAATAAAAAAAATGTAGTAAATGCAAAAAATGTTGTAAATACAAAAAATGTAGTAAATGCAAAAGATGTTGTAAATAAAAAAATGTAGTAAATGCAAAAGATGTTGTAAATAAAAAAAATGTAGTAAATGCAAAAGATGTTTTAAATACAAAAATTGTTGTAAATAAAATGGTTTTGATTAAAAAATTGTTTTAAACAAAAAAATCACTTTCGATAAAAAAAATTGTTGAAAATTAGAAATTCTTTCTAGAAATAAAAAAATAATTTGACTAGATATCGGATAAGAATTTGAAAGAGAAAAAATTACAGAGCTGTTTTTTGACATTAGTTGAAACTATTGAAATTTTTTTTTTATAAAATTGCAATGGTCCGTATGAATGTGGCATTAAATTGACAGATTCGTGGTCATCATATCGCTAAATTGGACCCACTTGGCATCAACAGTGCTGATCTTGATGATAGGCATCCTCAAGAATTGCTCTATAATTATTACTCATTTGGTAAGCCTAAATTATTGCGATTTTCTTCAATTGACGAAAGGAGCGCATTTTCATAAAAATAAGAACCGAAACTGATCAGTATTGTCAAAAAAGGAGAAATAAAAAATTAAAATAAATTTTATTATTATTACACAAATAAAAATTAAATAATGACAAAAAATAAGGAACGAAATTTTATATGCTTTATGCAAAAGACCATGTTTTTTTGTTGCCCGTTTCCTCGTTAAATAAATAAATAAATAAATGAAAATTATCTGTCTATATTGTCGAAAAAAATTGTTTAAATAAATAAAGAAATAAATTAAATAAATAAAGAAACGAATATTAGTTTTTATTGTCAAAAGTAAATAAGTAAGTAAATCATCAAGACTAAGAAATAAAGAAAGGTTAACAAAAATAAATAAAGAGAATAAAGAGAATAAAGAAAAGAAATAAAGAGGCGAATTATATTGGCAAAGATTTATATTTTTTTTGTTCCGCTAAATGTTTTTATAAAGTTTTTATAAGGAACTTGAATAAACTTGAAATAAAATAAAAAAATAAAAGAAAAATAATAGAAAAACATTTTTAAAAATAAGTGAAAAAACAATTTATTTTGTATCTTTTATGAAATTCTTTTGTTTTCTAAATTTACAAACTTTCTTGACCAATTTTGACAAAATCTGATCGGTTTCTTTTTTTTTTAAATCATCACAATTGTCACACATTTCAAAAATCACTCATTACAATTTTCATCTAATTTTGACTCATTCTAGAATTTTTTTTCATTTTTGGTCAATTTTTTTCTACTGTGGTCATTTTTTATATACCGCTCAATTTCTGTTTTTTAAAATTTTTTTTATACTTTTAGTCTTCTCGTTTTAATTTTTTTCTCAATTTTGCTGTTTTTTTTTTGTCTTCTGAATTGGATTTTTTTATTACTCCTATTTTTTGTTTTTCTCAAGCTTTTATTTTCTTTTTGTCTAATTTCTTATTTTTGCTTTATTTTCGTTTTATTTTGATTTTTGTTTTATTTTTGTATTATTTTGATTTTTGTTTTAATTTTCTTTTACATTTCTTTTTCTTTGTTTGTATTTTTCTTTTTTTTCTTTTTCTTTGTTTGTATTTTCTTTTTTTTTCTTTTTTTGAATCTCTGCTACTGAAAATAATAATTTGTCAATATTGAAAAGATGATTATTTGATTATTTCTGGTATTTAATGAAAGGAGGATTTTGCAATTTGAAAATTAATTAGTCGAGACACCGGAAGAAAACAGCTAAAAATTGGAAGAGATAAAAAGCAAAATTTTTTGAGCCGAAGAATTAATGTCCACAGGAAAGAATCCTCGGACCACTTATGCACAAGATCTACGAAATCGGGTAGCAGCTCTTATGAAAAGTATGTAGAAAAATAAAAATTCAAAATTAAAATTGGGCAATTGTTTTAAATTTGGAGGATTATTCGGAAATTTGGCTCGTTTTCAGGATAATCTTGAATACAATTGTGTAGTCTTCTTCTCTATTGGATAAAAAAATGCTTGGGTATTTTACAAGTAGGCAAGCCTTATTTTTTTCTTTCTCTCTCTCTCTCTCTTTTGAGAATTTTTGTCTGTGGTAGAAAAAATTGTCAAAGGTGTTGGATTTTTTTAAATGTATTTTTCTTACTAACAAAAAATTGTCGTTTTCTGTACTATTGACTTTTATTTTGTGGTGTTTTTTCAGTTTCTTTTAACAGTTTTTGGATTTTTTTGTCTTGACTCGCTTTTGTTTTGTTAAAAACACGCGTTTTATTAAAGTTTTTTTTTGCTCTCTATGAATGAATTTCATGAGAATTTCACGCTTTCGTTTTCTTTTTCTTGTTTGTTTTTTTTATTTATTTATCTTTTTTATATTTTAATTCTTTTTTTCTGTTTACCTTCTTTCTTCTTTTTTTCTTTACTTTTTTATTTTATTTCCTTTTTTCCCATTTTAACTTTCTTTCACTTTTTTCCTTTTATCTTTCTTTTTTTTCTGTTTCTTGCATTTTATATTTCTATATAATTTCTTTATTATTTCTACATTCTTTTCTGTAATGTTTCTAATTTTTTTCTTTATTGTTTCCACAATTCTCCTTTATTATTTCTACATTTTTTCTGTATTTTTTCTAAATTCTTTATTTTTTCTACGTTTTTTCTGTATTTTTTCTAAATTCTTTCTTTATTATATTTTATTTTTAAAAATTGTGTTTTCTTCGTTATTTTGTCCTAAGTTATTTCCTTATCTTTTCTTTATTATTTCTACATTATTTCTGTATTTTTTTATAATTTTTTCTGCATTATTTTTATTTTTAAAAATGTTTTCTTCATCAGTTTGTCCAAAATTATTTCTATACTATTTCTTTATTATTTCTACATTTTTCCTGTATTTTTTCTATATTCTTTCTTTATTATTTCTATGTTTTTCTGTGTTTTTTCTAAATTCTTTCTTTATTCATTTTTATTTTTAAAAATCGTGTTTTCTTCATTATTTTGTTCTAAATTATTTCCTTATCTTTTCTTTATTATTTCTACATTATTTCTGTATTTTTTTTATAATTTTTTCTGCATTCTTTTTTATTTTTAAAAATGTTTTCTTCATAATTTTTTCCAAAATTATTTCTATACTATTTCTTTATTATTTCTTTATTATTTCTACATTTTTTCTGTATTTTTTCTGCATTGCTTTTTATTTTTAAAGATTTTATTTTCTTCATTATTTTTTCCTAAATTATTTCTTTATTATTTCTTTATTATTTCTACATTATTTCAGTATTTTTTAAAAATTTCTTCTTCCTCGTTTTTTATTTTTAAAAGTGTTATCTTTATTAGTTTGTCCGAAATTATTTCTATATTATTTCTTTATTATTTCTACATTATTTTTGTATTTTTTAAAAATGTCTTCTGTATTGTTTTTTATTTTTAAAAATGTTTTCTTCATTTGTCCGAAATTATTTCTATATCTTTTCTTTATTACTTCTACATTTTTTCTGTATTGTTTTTTTTTAAACTTTGTTTTCTTCATTATTTTGTCCTAAATTATTTCTTTATTATTTCTACATTTTTTTCTGCATCTTTTCTATATTTTTTTGTACTCATTGTTCTTTTTTATTTTTTTTAAAATATTTTTTCTTCATATTTTCTCCTGAATTATTTCTACATTTTTTTCTGTATTTTTTTTCTAAATTTTTTCTGTATTGTTTCTTATTTAAATTTTTCTTTTTCATTATTTTGTCCTAAATTATTTTTATATTAAGTCTTTATTATTTCTACCTTTTTTCTTTATTATTTTCTACATTTCTTCCTATACTTTGTCTACATTTTTTCTGTACTATTTTTTATTTTCAAACATTTTGTTTTCTTCATTATTTTGTCCTAAATTATTTCTTTATTATTTCTACATTTTTTCTATAATGTTTTTGTACTTATTGTTCCTTTTTATTTTCTTTTCATCTTTTTTTCTTCAAATTTTTTCTTAAATTATTTCTATTTTTTTTTCTATATTTCTACATTTTTTCTGTATTATCTCTATATTTATTGTCTTTTTTCTTGTATTGTTTGTTATTTAAAAGCATTTTTTTTATTATTTTGTCCTTAATTTATTATTTAACTGTTTTTTCATTAATATTTTTTCTTTTTTGTATTTTTTCTGTATTGTTTCTCATTCTTTTTTTATTTTTGTTTCTTCATTAGTTTGTTCTAAATTATTTCCATACTTTTTCTTTATTATTTTTACATTTTTTCTGTATTTTTTTATTTATTTTTTCTATATTTCTTCTGTATTTCTTTTGTATTTCTTTTGTATTGTTTCCGTATATTTGTCTTCATTATTGTTTCTATTTTTTTCTTTTATTGTTTTTTCCTTTTCTATTATTTTTTCTTCATTTCTCTCATTTTTCCTTTTCTCTCTTTTTTATCCTCTCCTCTCGTTTCTATCCTCTTTTTTCTCTTTTATTTTTTTCTTTCCTTCTTTCTTCTTTTTTCTTCTTTTTTTCTTCTTCTTTTCTTCTTTTTTTCTTCTTTTTTGCTTCTTTCTTTTTTTCTTTCTTTTTTCTTTATTTTTTCTTTATTTTTTCTTTCCTTTTTTGTTCTTTTCCCTTCTTTCTTTTTTCTTTCCTTTTTTGTTCTTTCCCCTTCTTTCCTTTTTTTCTTTTTCCTTTTTTCTTCTCATTTTTTCTTTTTTTTCTTTTTTCTTTTCACACACCCCCCGATTCGCATTTACACTTTAAAACGCATGACTTTTTTCAGGTCCACAGCATCTCAGGTATTTTCTTTCTTTTAAACCAAAAAATAAATAAATAAATAAAAAGCAGTCTTCCTCTTCATTTTGTCAAGTTCAACATTTTCAGTATCAGTTTTTTTTTAATGAATATTTTAGTCTGTAAAAATGGTAGCGATTTTCGCCAGTTGCTTACATCTGTTTATTTGTGCAAGGGTAAAGGAGAAACAAGCAGAAAGAGGGCAGAAATTAAAGAAAAGAAATAACTTGAATAAAATTGCTTTATAATTGAACAGAGGAAACGGACATGGATCGAGTCTTCAAATTGCCGTCCACCACCTTCATTGGCGGAAAAGATAAATCTCTACCCCTTCGAGAAATTCTGAAACGACTCGAGTCCACCTACTGCGGACACATCGGTGTCGAGTTCATGTTCATCAACTCCCTCGAGCAGTGCAATTGGATTCGACAGAAAATGGAAACTCCAGGAATTATGGAAATTACCAACGACGAGAAACGACTCATTTTAGCGAGACTCACTCGAGCCACTGGGTTTGTTTTATTCATTTTATTCATTTCATTACTTTGTTTATTAAAAAATTAATTTAAAATTCCTTCATTTAATTAATACATTTTTTTGTTTGTTAAACTCGAAAGCGTTCGATTTTCAATGGTTCAAAATTTTGGAGCGTTCGATTTTCAATGGTTCAAAATTTTGGAGCGTTCGATTTTCAATGGTTCAAAATTTTGGAGCGTTCGATTTTCAATTGTTCAAAATTTTGGAGCGTTCAATTTTCAATGGTTCAAAACTTTGGAGCGTTCGATTTTCGAAGCTTTCAAATTGTGATGCGTTCAATTTCCAACGCTCCCAAAATCGGACGCGTTTAATTTTGAAGGCTTTTACTTTTGAATTTTATTTTGAATGCATTCGAGTGTGAATATGTTTAATTTTGAACGCTTTGAAATTTGATTGCGTTTAATTTTTGAACGCTTTCAAATTTGAATACGCTTAACTTTAAACGATATTCAAGTGCGTTCAATTTTCAACGCCCTCGAATTTGGATGCTTTGATTTTTTACGCTTTTTAATTCTTGTGCGTTTTACTTTCAAGGCTTTTAATTTCGTTAATAAAGTTAATTGCGTTAATTTCAAACACTTAAAATTCAGATGCGTTTAATTTTAAACGCTTGAAATTTTAGATGCCTTCATTCTTAACGTTTCCAAATTCAGATGCGTTCAATTTTAAGCTCTTGAAATTTTAGCTGCCTTAATTTTTAACGCTTCCAAATTTAGATGCCTTCAGTTAGCGCTTTGACATTTTTTTTGTAATCAACTTTGAGCGTTTTAAAATTGTGAAACTTGTTTTTTGTAAAGTTTTTGAATTTTGCAATGCACTTGGTAAAATTTAAAAGATTGATTATTAATTATTTTTATTAGAAAAATTGTCCTTTTTGCAGATTTGAGGCATTCTTGGCGAAGAAATGGACCTCGGAGAAGAGATTCGGTCTCGAGGGCTGTGAAATTTTAATTCCGGCGATGAAGCAGGTTATTGATAAATCTACGGAACTTGGAGTAGAATCCATTGTCATGGGAATGCCACATAGAGGCAGACTCAATGTCTTGGCCAACGTTTGCAGAAAACCTCTTAGTCAAATATTCACTCAGTTTGCTGCTCTTGAAGCCGCCGATGATGTACGTTTTTCCTCTTTTCTATTTTCAAATTCGCCTGTGACATTTTTCTATTTTCTCACTATTAAATTCTATTTTTTATTCTATTTTCCTCCTTTTTCAATTTTATTTATTTAATTTAATTAATTTTATTTAATTTTTTTATTTTGTTTTTTTTAAATTGTTTATTGAATTTTTCCCTTATTAGTTTAGTTTAATTTAGTTTAGTTTATTTAACACATTGAATTGTTCTTGTATTTTTGTTTTTTATCCTATTTTGGTATTTTTATTCTATTTTATCTTTTCTCTTCTTTTATTGTTCAAGAATTTTGTTTATTCTGTTTTTTATTTTATTTTTTTATTTTTTTTAATTTCAGTTTTTCTGTTTTTCTAATTCTATTTTCATTTTTCTGATACTATTAAAAAATAGTATCAGATATTGTTATTTTATTGTTCTTGTATATTTTTTTCTACTCTTGTATTTTTATATTATTTTTTAGTTCTATCTATATTCTCTATTTTTTAGTTCTGTTTTAGTTTTAGTTTTATTTAATTTTAGTTTCTGTATTTTTCTAATTTTATTTTTTGTTGTACTTTATTGTTCTCGCATTTCTTTAATTTTATTTTTTCTTAATTCTAGTTTTTCAATCATTTTTTAATCTTATTTTCGTTTTTCTAATTGAATCTTTTTCTTTTCTCTTACTTTATTGTTCTTGTAATTTTTTATAATTCAATTCTTATAATTTTAATCTATTTTTTCCCTTAATTTCAATTTTTGTGTTTGTCTAATTCTGTTTTCTCTATTCTTTATTGTATTTTATTTTCTTTTCCATTTTTTTTTGTTCTTATATTTTTCTTTTTTTTCTACTTTTGTATTTTTATTCAATTTTTCTGAATTTTATTTTTATTTATTTTTTCTGTTTTCAGTTTTCTCTAATTCTATTGTTTCTTTTTTGTATTTTACTGCTTCTTTTCTTTTCCCTTTTTTCATATTTTTTCAATTCTTCTTTTCCCTTTTTTCATATCTTTTTTTCAGTTCTTCTTTTCCCTTTTTCATATTTCTTTTTCAATTCTTCTTTTCTCTTTTTTTCATATTTCTTTTTCAATTCTTCTTTATTCTTCTTTTCTCTTTTTTTCATATTTCTTTTTCAATTCTTCTTTTCTCTTTTTTTCATATTTCTTTTTCAATTCTTCTTTTCTCTTTTCCCTTTTCTCTTTTTTCATATTTCTTTTTCAATTCTTTTCTCTTTTTTCATATTTCTTTTTCAATTCTTCTTTTCTCTTTTCCCTTTTCTCTTTTTTCATATTTCTTTTTCAATTCTTCTTTTCTCTTTTCCCTTTTTTCATATTTCTTTTTCAATTCTTCTTTTCTCTTTTTTCATATTTCTTTTCCACTTCTTCTTTTCCCGTTTTCAGATTTCTTTTCCAAGTTTTATTTATTTTTAATAATTTCTAATTAAATAAATGTTAATAAATGTTAATAAATCTAATTAAATCAAGTTCTTATTCTAATTTTCGCAACTGTAGGTCCTTTTATCATTCTATTAACAGTCTTTTTTATCACATTTCAGGGTTCCGGAGACGTCAAGTACCATCTGGGAACGTACATCGAGCGTCTCAATAGAGTCACAAATAAAAACATCCGACTTGCCGTGGTCGCAAATCCGTCACATTTGGAAGCAGTCGATCCCATTGTCCAGGGAAAAACGAGAGCAGAACAATTTTATCGTGGAGACGGCGAAGGCAAGAAAGTCATGTCTGTTTTGCTGCACGGCGACGCAGCTTTCTGCGGACAGGGCATCGTATTCGAGACAATGCATTTGTCCGATTTGCCTGATTACACTACCCACGGAACAATCCACATCGTCGCTAATAATCAAATCGGTTTCACCACCGATCCACGACACTCCAGATCCTCTCCCTATTGCACAGGTGAGAAATTGTTAACATTCTCGCGTTTTTTATTAAAAAGTTAATGCAAGTAAAGTCAAGTTGAGATGTAAAATTATAGAGTTAAAATTATAAAGTTTGTTAATTATAAAGTTTGTAAATGATAAAGTTTTTAAATTGTAAAGTTTTTAAATTGTAAAGTTTTTAAATTGTAAAGTTGGTAAATTATAAAGTTCAGGGTTTCTACAATTCTGGAAAACATGGAAAACCTGGGATTCTCTTGAAATCATGGAAATCTCGTGGAATTTTCATTTATAAAATGAAAATTTATTTTTTATTCAATTTCTTTAGAGAACTTGCTCTTACAGTTTTTTTTTTACAGAAAAGAACTTAAAAATACTTGAACATACTTAAAAATATATCAAATTTCTTTAAAATATTTTAAAATACTTAAAACTACTTTAACATACTTCAGATTACTTGAAAATAATTATAAATTATTCAAAATATTTGCAATCTCTTCAAAATATTAAAAAATACTTAAAATTATTTTAAAATATTTCCAAGTTTTTCGAAATACTTCAAAATATTCTAAAATTTTAAAAACTACTTGAAAATATTTCAAAAAATTTATAATTACTAATAAATATTTCTCACATACTTTCCAATACTTTAAAATATTTAAAAATACTTAAAAATATATAATATACCTAAAATTATTTAAAAATATTTCCAAATACTTTCTAATACTTCAAAGTATTTTAAAATACTTCAACATATTTTAAAACACTGAAACATACTGAAAAATACTTCAAATTACTATAAAATGTTTCCAAATACTTGCTAATACTTTAAAATATTTTAAAATACTTAAAAATACTTTGAAATATTTCATAATATTTCAGAAAACTTAAAATTACTATTAAATATTTCTCACCTACTTATTTCCAATACTTTAAAATATTTATTTTATTTTATTTTATTTTATACAATGAATGAGACAAAGTATTGAAAAATACTTAAAAATATTTAAAAACACTTAAAAATAATTAAACATGTCTAAATGTACTTAAAATTATTTTAAAATATTTCCAAATACATTCTAATACTTCAAAATATTTTAAAATACTACAAAATATTTTAAAGTACTACAAAATATTTAAAAGCACTTGAAAATATTTAATAATACTTTAAATTACTATAAAATAGTTCTCAACACTTTCCAAAACTTCAAAATATTTTAAGAGGATTAAGAAACACTTCATAGTGTTTAAATGTAGGTACTTAAATTTATTTTAAAATACCTCAAAATATTTCAAAGTATTTAGAAATATAAGTATTTTAAGTATTATATAAAGTATAACAAGATTTTAGAATATTACAGTTTTTCAAAATGTTTTAAAAGAATTTAAAATGCTTCAAGAGTATTTAAAAATGCTTCAAAATACTTAAAAATATTTTACAATATTTAAATATACTTAAAATTATTTTAAAATACTTCAAAATATTCAAAGATACTTCAAAATAGTTCTAATTTTTTAAAAATATTAGTATTTTAAGCGTTGAATAATTTATAAATAGATTTCAAAATATTTTAAAGATATATTTAGAAAATAAGAAAGTACTTCAAAATACTAGAAAATATCTATAAATACTTAAAGTTACTTTAAAATATTTCAAAATACTTCCCAATAATTCAAAATATTTTAAAATACTTGAAAATATCTAAAAAATTTCAAAATACTTCCCAATAATTCAAAATATTTTAAAATACTTGAAAATATCTAAGAATACTTAAAAGTCTTTAAAATATTTCAAAATACTTGAAACTATTTTAAAATACT
>WNHD01002410.1:0-15092 GCA_011057455.1 Ganaspis sp. Gsp50 | reverse complement strand
TGAGTAAAGCCGATTTATCGACAGTTGAGTCTTGGATGTATGATTTTGAAGTCTCGAAATAACACACAAACAAGTCCTCAACGTCAAATCTCCCGCTCTAAGTACGTCACGTGCCGGAAAAAACCCACGGCCAACGGGCGCGAACCCTCGATCCGCTACCGCAAAGCCCTAGGCATTTTCCAACTGAGCTACTCAGTCGGTTCATTATTTCTTGCATTAATTTTATACATATTAAAGTAATTATTAATTAACAGGTAATTAATGATGTTTTCTCTAAAAGTTTTCTCCTATTAATTAGCAATTTAACAATTATTTGTAAACGACAAAATTATTAATAATAATCAATATTGTAATAAAAATCATATTTCGGTATTACATTAGTTTTAAATTTCTCTTGAGCGCAAGAGATAAGAGTAGGTGGAAACTTAGGATTTCCAGCTAGTGGGGTTATCTTGGAAGGACGGACCCAAATTTCTATCAAATTTTCTCAAAACCCTATTTGGCTAAAAATTCTAGAGGGAGAAAATTTTAAAATCAGTTTAAATAAATCGAACCCTGAGTTATTATGCGAAAGCTTACACTCAAAAAGTGAAACTATTTAATCACAATTATGTTGCGTTTCAGGACGTAACAAAACCTTTGCCTCAAAAATTTTGTTGTGTGACCAAGTTTGTCAGCGACTAATTTTATTTTCAATACTTTTGATTCAATATTATATTTTGTACGGATAAACAGAAGAAATGTTCCTTCTGCAGTTGAAATACAAATGTCATGTCTGTGACTTTTTAATTTAATTTAAATTACTTTGTACTGTCTTTAAAAACATATCATTTATTTGAAATTTTGAATGGTGAAGTCACCCAGGTGAAACAATTCCTTGGAAACGACTCCGACGAAAACTTCACAAAGGTAGTTTTGCATATGTTTTCCAAGAATGAAGTTATCATCGGAATCGATTCCGATGATTTTTTTTCACCTGGGCAGGTTGATTGAAATAAAGTAGGTTGAGCTATTTATTAACACTTATATAGCAATTTATTCAACAAACACTTCACTTAAAGAATTACAAATTGTGAGTGAATTAAAAGTGTAGACGACATTACAGAAGAGTTCTGTCTCGGAAGCGGTTCAGTTTGTATCTGACTCTCGTTGCCCTGATCTGATATTGTCTGTTACCTATCTGGCTTGCGGATAGAAAACTTTCTGAAATTGAATAGATTTTACAATTTTTACTACCTTAAACCTAAAAAGTTTAGAAAGAAAAGACGATATTGCTTAGAAAATGGTTGAGGGTATCTTGTATATAATATAAACATAAAAATTCGTTTCAAAGCTTCTAGAGTTCTAGAGAACTCAAAAGAAACGAAGAGATATTAAATTTGACAAAACGTAAGAGTGTTGTAAATTAGCTAAATTCTACGAAAAGACTCAACATAGATTATAATACAAAATGACACGTGTTACAGTTTGAGAAATCAATAAGAAAATTCGAGATGTTTGCTTTACGTTCTAATGTAGTGGATCTCAGGTAATGAAATCATATGCTTCGAAAATAAATTAGATGCGTTTTTAGAAAAGAGCAAAAGCTGAAAAGCATTTTGTAATAAATTAGGACCTCATCCAAAAATAAGTGCAGGATTTTCCGTATTTCTCTAAGTTATGATAAGTAATAAAACTTTAGCTATAGAAATCGGGTAACAAACTTTCAGTTTATCAGGGGTCGAAGAGATAACAATCTTAGTCATAAACGAAAAAGTATAAGCAGGGGTATTACTATTTCTATGTCATCTTGAAACTAAAATTTTTCTTTTAGCAGCATTCAAAAGGTTCAATTTCCTTTCGTTTAAGGATGCTGTTCAAATTCAACTCAGTACCCGAGCCATGATCTTTTACTTCCTGGAAATGAAGTTTTAACTCTGTTTATTTATTCATAAATCCTCACAACGTTCTCCCACTGAACGACCACCGATAGATTTTAAATTTATAGATAATCAGGAGTGTTGACGCAACACAAGAAACTTAATTTCTATTTCTTAACTTATGGATTGAAACTGACTTGACTGAAAGTACAGAGGTACATAGGTTGAGACAGGGTTGACAAAATTACTTGACAACCTAAGTGCAAGGTGATTTAGGGAAAACCCAACATCTGTTAAAGAGTTGTGTAAACTTAAAATAACAATGGAAATTTTTCTTTCATTGATGAATTGTTTCCTACACTTTATTTTGATTTACTTTCTCGTACACTATTGGAACCTTTCTCATAAAAGCGAGAATGTAAAAAACGACCAGGATTTAATTCTCATTAATATGCTGGATAAATTGAAGAGCAGATGTTCTAAAGCAAGGAGATAAATTCTGAATCATGAGTGGAGCAAGAAGGAAAGGTAGGTAGGCAGTGTGTTAGATGAGATCGCTTTTGCCTGTAAACCGATTCGATAAGTCCTTAATCCATGAGCAATTAGCTGGCACAATGTCCACCACAATCCAGCACCGATTCTCCGTTTATTTCGGATGCGTTATCCTCTCTTCGTAAAGCTTGCTCTCCGCTCTCGATTCTCTTGAAACCAACCACTCAAATGGTTCATCCGTCTCTCTTACTGCTCTTGTGCTCGTCCATACAAGCCGCTGGACCGACTGTATAATTAACTATCGGATCTCCCGGAGTATGGGAAATGAGGATCGATCAGGACTCAGCAGTGGAAGAAGTATCCCACCGCAATTTAGGAAGCTTTAGAACGCTCATCCAGAGAGCTAGCCAGATCACATCGCATCTCTTGCCTCTTATCTCCCATGGATAAATCCCTACCTAGAGGTTGAATTTTATGGACTTACATTTCGATGGCTTTTCTTTAGTGTAGTTTCTCTGTTTTGGATTCTTATTTCCTCATTTGCGCTCCAACTTCTTTCTCAATCATAATCTCAGATTTCTCGAAATTATAAAGAGTACCCTTAGCGAATAATTTAAAAAATCAGGTTTTATGGCACCTGCGCAACAGAATTTTGAAAATGTAATTAGGTGAAAATTTTGTGCCAATTTTGGCCACAAAAAATTTCATTTATGTTCCTTTATTTATTTTTTTTTTTTAAAGAAAAGAATGTGAAGAGCGGAACGTTCCGCTGGCACATCTCTAGATAAAAAAGTCATAAATTAAAAAAAAACAAGCGCTTGAGATTTTGTTGCTATTTCGGTGCTCTCTAACAACCTCAAATACAATTTTCAAAAATCATCCCCTATTCCAAAAGCAACCGTAAAAGAATTATTTTACGGAATTCACAAAAACAACTACCTACTATTTTCGTGCTCTCTAAAAACACCAATTACAATTTTTAGAGGTCATCCCCTATTCCAAGAAGTGACCCTCAAATTTCGTATTTCACAAAATTTCAACAAATACCACCAGATATTCTTCTGCTTTTTTTTCTTCTCCTGAAACAAAAATTATAATTTTCCAAAATCATCCTCTATTCCAAAAACAACCCCTGAAAGATTTATTTTACAAAATTCACAAAAACAACTACCTGCTTTTTTTGTGCTATTTTCTGCCCTTTTAGAAACCCCAAATACAATTTCAAAAATCATCCCCTATTCCAAAAAGTGACCCTCAAATTTTGTATTTCACAAAATTTTCACAAATACTACCAGATATTCTTGTGCTATTTTTCTTCTCCTGAAACTACAATTATAATTTTCAAAAATCATCCCCTATTCCAAAAACAACCCCTAAAAGATTTATTTTACGAAATTCACAAAAACAACTAAAAACAGCTTTTTAATAACCCCAAATACAATTTCAAAAATCATCCCCTATTCTCCAACAACCCCTAAAAGATTTATTTTACTAATTTCACAAAAAAAACAACTTGCTATTTTTTGGTGCTGTTCTCGTGCTCTCCAAAAATTTCAAATACAATTTTCAAAAATCATCCCCTATTCCAAAAGTGACCCTCGAAAGAATTATTTTATGAAATTCACAAAAACAACTACCTGATGTTTTGTGATATTTTTGTGATCTTCAAGAACACTAAATACAATTTTTAAAAATCATCCCCTATTTAAAAAAACAACACCCAAATTTTTTATTACACAAAGTTTAAAAAAATATCTACCTCATATTGTGGTGTAATTTTCTTCCTCTCCAAAAACCCCGTTTACAATTTTCAAAAATCATCCCCTATTCCAGAAACTTACCCCAAATAATTTTATTACACAAAATTGAAAAATGTAGGGTCTAATTTGATGCTATTTCTGTGATTTTCAAAAACTCCTGTTGATTCTAATGTTTGATATCAAATGTAAGAAGCACCGAATAATTTTGTATTGTTTCTGTGTTCTATAAATTTTAATTTCTTCTTTTACTGAAAAAGAATATGTATCTTATTTAAATTTATTTTTATAATGATGAATAACATCGAGCAAAAATGCGCCCATTACAGAGTTTGTTGTACAGTAAATCTTTTAGGGGTACTTTTTTGGGATAGAGCGTGGTTTTTGAAAATTGTAAACGTTTTTATACAAGAATAGAACAAAAATATTAGATAGTTATTATTTTGAGATTTTTGAAACAGGAATTTTAGGGGTAGTTTTTTTTAATAGAGAATGGTTTTTGAAAATTGTAATTGTGGCTTCTGGAGAGAACAAAAGTTTCACAAAAATAGTACTTTTTTGAATTTTTGTTTGGTTTATTAGGGAAAAAATTGTGTATAAAAATATAAATAATTAAATACTTGTTTCAGTCGAAAAATAAGAACAATAAATTATAAATTTTTTACAATCGAAAATTAAGAATAATTTTTTATAATAATAATAATAATTTTTTTAAAGAAATTTAATTTAATCATTTTTAAAAAAATTTCTTTTACCTTAATTAATTTTGTTAACACTTCTAAAACTTTTAACTAAAAAATTTTTCATTATAATTTTTAAATAAAATAAAAAATTCCTTACATACATAAATATATACGACTTATTATTGAGGAAAACCTTAAATTTCAATTTTTTGAAATTTGTTTAATAACATTATTTGGGGTAGTTTTGGAATAGGGGAAGATTTTTGACAACTGTAATTGCAGTTTTTCGAGAGCACAAAATAGAACAAAATGTCTATTAGTTACTATTGTGAATTTGTGTAATAAAATTATAATTCGAGTATAGTTTTTTGAAATAACTGATTTTTGAAAATTGTAATTGTGGTTTCTGGAGAGCAAAAATAGCACGAAAATATCAGGTAGTTGTTCTTAAAATGTTGTGAAATACAAAATTTGGAGGTCATTTTTTGGAATAGAGGATGATTTTTAAAAATTGTATTTGGAGTCTTTGGAGAACACAAAAATCTTAGGTGCTTGTTTTTTTTTAAATTATTACGAATCAATGTTTTTTTTTTGAGAAAAATAAGGGCGGACAAAAACGCTGCACATTTTTTCCGTGTAATATTTATCATAAATATTTTAGAGTAAATTACACCAAAGAGATCAATTACCACAGTTTCATAAAAATCCCACAATTGACGTAAAATCCCCATGATCACTTACCATTAAAATGCTCAATTGAAATAATTTATATGTACACGGATAAATTTCACTTTGATATTTAATCATCATTTAGTCCAAATTTCGTCAATTTTCAGACATTAATAATATAAAATAAATATTAAAATGTACAGTAAATTTTTAATAAATGATGTTATTCTTTATTGTAAAATGAATAATTAAAAGGAATTATTTGCGTGAAATGAACAGCTCGGAATTTACAATTTTAGTTTTAATTAATTGCAAGCTTTGAAATTCCGTGAAATCTACAGTACGGGATTAATTACAAGTTACTGTAATTCACAATTTGAAAAGCATTTCGTAAATAAGAAATTTAACTTAATCTGTGAAAAGAGTCGAGAGAATTTATTAGAATTCCTGAACGGACAGTAAAAGTGATTATTCGAAATCTACCCTCACAAGGGTCCATTAAGAACAGTCGGAGAACCCCAAAAATTCGCTTACACATCGGGATTAGGAAGTTAAATAATTATCTTGATCTTCTTTAGGTAATAAAACATTATTTGCAAATGGTGGTAAATTGTAGGATTTTCATCGGAGGCGTAAAAAAAGGAGATCATACCTCTTGAATTTGTTGCCTGAATTTCTCCACTTCTGTGGAACCTTAATAAGTTTCCTGTCTCAGTTTTACTCCTTTTACTATCTTCTTTTTCTTCTCACCCCGAGGACTTGGAACGAATCTTTCCTGGCAAGAAAAGTTTCACTAAACGAAAGGAAGGAAAGGGAAAAGGTAGAATTAATTGCACTGTTCAGTTGTGCAGAATTATGCCAGCGGCTAATAAAATATTACTGCCAAGTGAATGGAATATTTCATTTGGACTTGACCAATTCCGAATAAAGTTTCAATTTTGCATATTTCATAAAAGTTAATTATTTATTTTTAAAATCCATCTCCTTTGAGTATAATACAGATAGAGTCAGATCTGTTTTAAAAATTTTCATATTTAAAAATTCAATGTATGAACCATATTTTTCTAAATTTTGAATATAAAAGATTAGAAATGAAGCGAGTGACAGTGAGAACAGTACAACATACAATTACAGAAATAATTACTATAGCAACGTAAATATTTAAAAACACAATTAACGCGAACGAAAAGAGAAGCAAATTTTTTGGTTACTTGTTATTCTGTTTAGCACGAGCTGGAGTAAAAATTTGCACTTCTTACACTAAAGCTGCTTTGTGTCTGCACTCCATCTCAAGAAGGTCGGGTATTTATGCCTGGATGCGTGGGGGTAGGACGCGAATGACAGTGGGCGGAGCGGGGACTCGCTTCTGATTGGACGCTGACGGTTTTCTGGTTCCCTACTCGCCCCCACTACTCATTCACGTTTATATTATTCCTAAAGTATGATTTTCTTTTAATGCAAAAGCAAAGAAATAATACTTTACTTTTGCTTCATGTAAGCAAAAATAACAGTTCTATAACAAACCTTCTTTCCATAAAAGTAAAAAATTTTGTATTTTTAAAAAAATGCATCCTTTTTCACTTTTGTGTCAACTGATTTGCGTCGTGCAACGCAATTTAACTTTATATTATTTAAAATTTGCGAATTTAACATTTTTTTGTGAAAGGGAAACAACGTTTGTTTATTACGTAATTGTTATTTAATTTCTTATAAAATTTTATTTATAAGCCATTTTTAAAACACTTGAAATAGTAAAAAAAACTTTGTAATTTGTTCTTTCTTTACGTCTAGAACTGAACCGTTGCTTCGTGTACATTTTTCTCCTCGATCTGTGTGTGAAACTCGTTAAAACTTGTTGAGAGAAGCGGAACAGTCAAAACCGAGTTTAAAATTCCACTGACAGCTGCAATTTTGACGGTGGTTTTTAAATTGCTCTAGAATTCAATCAAAAACTTTACCTCGTCAAATCCTCAATATTTTCATGCGACGATTACCCACATTATGTGGAAAGAAAAAACGAAATAAATCTATCGCGGGTTGTCACAGGCATTTCTAGGTGGTTGATACGACAGTTTATTTAAATTATTTTTAAAAAATTAATAATTGTATTTTAAATTCTCATTTCCCAAGCGATTTTTAATACTCGAAATTACAGATCATTATCAGATTTATTTTTTTATTATTAGGTATTATATTATTATTGTTATAATTATTAGTATTATTATTATTTTTATTATTATTATTATTATTATTATTGTTGTTGTTGTTGTTGCTACAGAGTTACTACAACTCTGGAAAAGATGGAATTCTCGTGCAATTTCATTTATACCATGGAAATTATTCTTCTTTATTTAATGAATTTAATGAATTAGTGTTTCTAAATTCTGTCTATAATCGAATAAAATATAAACAAACCACTATAGCGGAAAAAAAATATGCTCATTATTTGTTGATATTTAAGAAAATTCGATTAATACCGACCAAGCAGACATCTATTAGATGCCTATAGAACTCTTGGTTTGAGTTCGAAATATTGGTAAAATTTAATAACACATAAAATGTCTTTGAAATATTTCTGACCACTTCAAAATATTTAAAAATATTTAAAATGTTTTTAAAGTATTTCAAAATACTTAAAACTACTTTAAAATACGGTATACCTAAAATACTTTAGACTACTTCAAAATATATAGAAATACTTAAAACTTTACTTTAAAATATTTAAAAATACTTAAAATTACTTTAAAATATTTCAAAATACTTCCCAATATTACAATTTTTTTTTAAATAATTCAAAATATTTCAAATACGTAAAATTATTTAAAATGACTTTAAAATATTTCAAAAGACGTGAATCGACTTTATTAACAGACTACTTCAAATTACTTTAAAATATTTCCAAATACTTCCTAATGTTTCAAAAATTTTGAAATACTTAAAATGCCTTCAAAGTATATGAAAATACTTAAAATTAACGCTAAAATTATTTCCAAATACTTCCAAAAACTTCGAAATATTTAAAAACACTTAAAATTACTTTAAAATAATTTCAAATACTTCCCAATTCTTCAAAATATTTTAAAATAGTTTAAAATAGTTCAAAATATTTAATAATACGTAAAATATCTTTAAAATATCTTAGCTCACTTCAAAGTGTTAAACATTATTTAAAATGTCTTTATTATATTTCAAAAGACGTAAATCAACTTTAAAATACTTCAGACTACTTCAAATTACTTTAAAATATTTAAAGATATGTGCTGAAAATTATTTTAAATATTGAAAAATACTTAAAATTACTTTAAAATATTTCCAAATACTTCCCAATGTTTCAAAAAACTTTAAAATACTTTAAATGTCTTTATTATATTTCAAAATACTTAAATTATTTTAAAATACTTCCCAATACTTCACAATACTTCAAAATATTTAAAATTACTTCAAAGTATTTAAAAACACTTACAATACTTAAAATGGTTTCAAAATTTAAAATAATGGCCGTGAGAAATTTAAATTCCAGAGAACATTATTTTTCCAATAAGTCTTTTATCATAAACTTTCAATATTTAAAAGTAATTAAATTTTTTATAAAATATTGAAAAATTCATCTTCTAACATAAGTAGATCATCAATATATTATTCAAAAATGCCATGGAAATTTTTTTATTTTTCTCATGGAAATCATGAAAAATTCATGGAATTTTGTGAAGAAAAATGTGTATAAACCCTGTGTTATTCTTATTATTATTATCATCATCATCATCATCATTATTATTATTATTCAGGGTGGCTGCAGGTCAGGGAAAATGTGGAAGTCAGAGGATGGTCAGGGAAAAGTCAGGGATTTTTATCAAAAGTCTTTAAAAGTCAGGGAATAAATAAATAATAAATAACGATAAGTTCAAATAAAGTAAATTTTATTGTAAGTAACATTTTTTAATTCATAATTGTAGAAAAAAGTTTCACCCTTTAAAGATATTTTTATTTAAGTTTTCCATTTAAATTTATAATGATTTGACCGATATGAAATAATTAATTCTCATTGACAAAAAAAGGTTCTTATGTCAATATTGTATGTTTATTAATTCTATAGTAGAATTTTCACTAAGAATCAGTAGAATTTAACTGATAATCAGTTGAAATTTACTAATTGAATTAGTTGCTCAGTTTATCTGTGAAATTAGTAGATTTTTACTGATGCAAATTTAGAGAGTTAGCTTAAAATAATTTCAACTATTATAAGGGTTAGGTTTAAAAATTTTGACAATAATTTGCATAATGTAGACTCTAGGAATGAATTTCAATGAATTCTAAATTCTAGAAAATAAAGCTTGAGTCAGGGAAAAGTCGGGGAAATTTTAAATGGAAAATTTGTGGCCAACCTGTTATTATTGTTATGAATATTATTATGACTTGTAGATTTTTATATTTGATCATCATTATTATTGCTTTTAAAATTTACCATTTCAAAATAAAAAAAAAGTTTCAAAATAAAATATAGAATTTTTTTAATTAGAATTTTTGTCAGTTATTAATTTCCTATTAATGCTTTCATCCTATATAAAATAAAATTTATTAATGAGAATTTTTGCAATATACATGAAAAGGTGAAGGTATAGCGCGAAAGCAGTTTTACTAGTATTGTAAAAGCTTTGGAAAGACGTTTTACCCTTTTTTTTCTCGTAGATTGACCATAAATTGGTTGTGCAAGGTAACTATGGAAGGGAATATCAAAGGCTCGTTTATGGAGAGACGCAGGAATATCGGATTTTATCACAGTATTGTGTCTCAAGCAATCAATATATATGAGAGTTGGGGGTGGTTTGTTGGTTATGGTTTACTCGCTTATTCAGTTACGTAAGCGAATTGTTCTCTAGTCACGTGACGCCAGAATCGAATGTGACCCTGGCCTGCATCCGAAAGTCAGAATATATATGTATATATATATATACATATATATGTCTGGACCACAGGTTAACTGTTCCAAGCGTGCCAAGAAAATTTCCCTGTTTGTGTGTATATTTACAAGAGTTTCTCTCAGTGTTTGTATATAAACTGCCGCTACTAAGCGTGTTTTATGCGATTTTCACTCAAAACAACTAATCTCCCTGCCCTTGAACATTTTCTTCCTCAAAGCACTATTTTCAATTCACTTAAAAGGCAAATGCTGATTTTCTTTTTTATTTAAAATTAATGGATGTGCATCTTTACCGAACTTATAATTGTCAATTCTTTTTTAGATTAAAAGTACAAATTTTTCTTTTAAAATTTATTTTTTATGATCAAAGTATCAACGATTTCAAATTCGAGACTAATGTCTCCAAGTTCGATTCCATAGAACATAGATTCTGAGAAAACAAATACGAGTGTGAACTGAGTTAAAGATTACTCTGAGAGATGGCGTCACCTTGGGAGTGGTGGGACGCGTGCGCCGTGATCCGACGCATGCGTAGTCCCAACTGGATGCAAAGCAGCGATGTGACGCATGCGTGGACTGTATTTACAACATCCACTGGACTGATTTCTACCAGGTCATGACCGCAACCAATTGGAGAGAGCCAATGTTAAACTAATATCAAGTATGATACTAATATCATACTTGATACTAATATCAAGTATCACTTTACTGATTGTTCAGGAAAATCATTTTGTATGTATATTTAAAATGTATGAGTTTCAACATTTTATTATAGGTGTTGTTAAATTTGTTAGAACTAAGACAGTGCGGAAAAGCTCGAACTGCAATTGTAGATTACGTGAGAAAAATTACTTTTCACTCTGCCCACTTAATTCGACACGATTCAATTAAAAGGAAAGTGATATTGAACCATTGAAACCTAAAGAATCTAGTAAGAGAAAAGAAATCAAACCAACAAACTGCTATTTTACTGAGCTAGAATTTATCTCTAATTTCCGCAACTGATCTTGCTCATTTCCGCTTTCGTTGGCGAAAATCTTTCCGCAGCAGGAAAAGTCTCGTGATTCAAGAAAGCCCAGTTATCCATTTTTAGCAAGAAGTTACAGCGCTGCTCTTCTTTGTCCGGAATCACGAACAATGAGAGTATCTTTTTTGCGCTTGAAGATGCTTTTCTGACATTTCTTTATGAGAGAAGAGAAGACTCATATAGAAAATCGTCTTCTCGCTTGGCTAGCTAATATCCCAGATTCGACTTCTATTCTTATTGTTGTTCGGGGGACAAATTTAATTTCTATCCAGTGAAACCACAGTCTTGAGAGTCTAGGGAAAAAGAGGATCTTACCAAATGTGGTAATAAAGAGAGCACTTGGTGAGTTGAAAATCCTTCTCACCCAGGAATTCTCATGGATTTAGAAACGGACAATGGCTGCGAATCGTCTTCTGTCAAGTTTGCGAGTGAAAAAATTGCCATGTTCTTATCCTCAGTTCCAGTGCGCTGAAACTCTAGTTTACCCTTGTTAAACACCAGAAACATTTTTCAAGCATCTTCCGAAAACACTCCTTTTTTGAATACTGCACAAATGCAAAAAGATTTATGAATCAATTTATCATTTTTAAGACCCATATCATTTATCACTTTTGAATTTTCAAATTTCATTTTGAAAGAAGCTTGAGTAAACATTTGACTATGAGATCGAATTGTTCCATTTTTTTAAATTATCGGCGAGAAAGTGAGACTCAGACAAAATTATTAAATAAAATTACAAAGTATACATTTCGTCGAATGCTTGAGTTCAAGTAACGAAAGAAAAATTCTTCAGTAACGATGTCGCGCCTAATTTCCCCTTTCATTAATTGCTGATTTAAGAATAATTCCATACATATATATATATATATATATATTCGACGTGTCGTGGAGTGGTAAATTTTCCCTGTTAGTTTTCTCGTTGACTACAGCTTTATGCGAAAGAAGCCTCTTTCTTGTACGATAGTTTCACAGAGACTGCTTTCCACTTCACGAGTGACTGGTATTTATACCCGAGCGCGTGAAGATAGGACGCCCACTGGCATGGGCGGAGCCTGATCTCGCTTTTGATTGGGCGTCAGCGTCCCGCTACTTGTCATGCGCTCGTCCACCTCTACTTCTCATTCACTCTAATCAGCGACTTGTATCTACTCTCAAAAGCTGCTCTTCTTAGTTCTTTTGCATTCCAAACGTATTCTACATTCTAAACGTACATTCCAAATGTACATTCTAAGTGCTTTTTTTTCTTATAATTGCCGAAACTTTTAACGCGCATTGTGACAAACACTCCAAAGAATTAAATTAAAAAAGAGAGCAGCAAATTAGATTGCCGAATTTGAAAATATTTGCATTTTTTGCAAAGGGCAGATGAAATTCTTACATTATTTGAAAAATTGCACTGTTTGACTGCTGTAAATTCTTTCGTGACATTTGTTTGGTGGAGCAGTCTATTATTATTCACTTTCCAGTTGAACAGAGCTCAGTGTAGAAAAGACGATCTCTGATCCTTGCGAAGAATAGTGCTGACTCAGACATGTCCTGTTGCGCTGACAGCGCCTTAAGCAAAGTACCAAGTTTGCAAAATGACTAAAACGAAACCAGGGTCTGACATCTATAAACCTACGGTCTTCATTTCCCTATGAAACTGATTTCCCCTTAACTAGCAAGTCAGCGGTATTTTAAATGGACATCGTGTCTACCAATTTACCTAAAAGGGCAATTTTTCTCAATCATTTTGAAATCATAAGTTGCAACACAAAGCACCGATTCAGAAATATTTTGCACAATTGGACAATTGTTTTTGTCGTTGAAACATGGAAAATACAATACAAAAATTGTAATAATTTTTAAAAAATTTTTTTCTATTTTATGTAAGAGTGTTTGCATGGGAATTTGAACTATGAATTTTGTTGATTAATTTCGCATCCACTTAAGCATTTTGTCATCGCTGATGCGGAGAGATGACGTTAATTACAAGTGACGTGGACATCTCGCTGGAGTAATTAACGATGTGACAAAATGCAAATGCTCATTTCGGCGGCCTGATTGCCGTGTTTGTCTCTCAGCATGCTAGATCGCTCTGTCTGTCAATAAAGCTGTTGACAGCATGGGGTATTCGTACTTCCGCTTTACCGGAGGCTGAGCTTAGCACCTATCAGCTTAGCATCCCCATCGCACCGATAGCAGGAAACTCGACATGCAAATCGCGATATCAACCTCCCCCCACCCCTCTCCTCCTCTCTATTCATTCTGTTCAATAGGCCCTACCTCACATTTCCTAACGCTGATTTTCAGGCATTGATAATCAGCTTCCATGAAACTTAAACTATTGTATTAATCAAAAATCCGCTCTTTAGATTGCAAAACATTTGGATTATCAGCGTGTTGTCGATATATAAATGGTTAGTTCAACTAACTATAGAATTACTTACCACTTTTTTTACTTTATGCTTTTAAATTTTCACTTTTGAGTTGCAAATTAGCACTTACCACTTTTCATTTTCCATCTTCCGCTCCACTTTTTTAGTTCCGGCAAGTGGGCATGAAGTGGACTTTTTTCTACTTTTCACTATCTCTATCTTCATAGAAAAAAAAGTCTGAATTTCAATCAAACTGTGAACTAAGTTACAGGTGTATCACAAACAAGACCATTCACCTGGTTGAAGTCCGCAACGTTTTATCAACGATTAAAACAAAATTAATACATCACCAAGTGAAATATTATGAAAATTATATTGCCTACAATATTTTTAACAAAATTTGTTAAGTAAAATTCATTTCAAAAAATCTTTTGAGATAAAAATTAGAAAGAAAAATAGAAAGATATTTTTAGTTTAAATCCTTGATCAAAAACATTGTGGACTTCAACTTGGTGATCATTCTAAACAAAATTAAGTTTCTATAGAAACTATATATACTTTAAACGAACTAGCATGTGGTCTACAATATTCTACATGGAGTTTAGTAAAAAAAAAACAACGGTGGCTCTAAACTGACAATTGTTGTCTAAACTGTCAGTTGAATAAAATTTTCACCAAATTAAGAAGCTTTATGAACAACTTTCGTTGCTTAAGTTACATTTATACATTAATATTATAAAAAGACTTTTATAGTATAGTACTGTCTCGCCAATTTGAATTAAAGGAAAACTTCCTAGAAGTTTACTTTCAGGGATCACAGTTCTTCACCCTTTTCCCTTTATTTTCCCCTTTCTTTAAAGAAAATTCCCTAAAACACCTAAAATTAAGTATTTTTCCCCCTTTTCCCTTAATTTTCAATAAGTTTTTTTTTTATAATTATTCAACTATAATACTTCAGACTACATAAAAATACTTTAAATATTTAAAACTACAGTAGAACCCCGTTTATCCGAGCTCTCTTTATCCGAGGTCTCGATTATCCGAGCTAAATAAATGGCTTAATAGTAGAGAAAAACTAATTTTCTTGTCTTCTGAAACAAACCAGTATTACCAGCTTCAACAAGAATAACGATAATAAATTATTAAAAATCGGCCACCAATTTGAATTAGTAAGCATTTTCACTAATTTCTATTAAAATTTCACTATTTTAGTTAATGGAAACACTTTTTTTTATTAAATTTGTAGTAAAATGTTACTAAAAATTAGTAAAAATTGAATACTAATTCAAATTGGTGGACAATTTTGTACTAATTCATGTTCAGAGAGAAT
>WNHD01002409.1:8864-41686 GCA_011057455.1 Ganaspis sp. Gsp50 | reverse complement strand
TAATATAAAAACCTGGTTTTCCCAACTTTCAAACACTAGTATATCATTCTTCGATATGCTTAAAATCATTTAGTCGTACGAAAAGTCTCTCAGTGTACAAATTGTAAGCTAAAGTTACAATAATGGTCCCGGTGGACGGTACAATGTTGCTCAACACGTCTCCTTTCTTGATTATAATTTATTGTTGTAAGTTAATTTAAACATATTGCTAAAAGGAATAATGATATAGTGTATGTTAAAACGAGGTCCATATTTATTTTGAATGGGTTTGTAAAGAAAAAGTGGAATCTTGAAGGACTCACCATTTTCGATGTTTAACTCAATGGCTGATCTGTAATTGGGTCTGCCATAATCGCTGGCATCGCTCGGGTGTAGTAAAAGTTGATGTGAGGTTCTGGAGTGATGTCTCGAGGTGGACATTCGATGCTGGTGAATACTGTTAAGTATAGTGTTACTCGACGCTCTACTCAAGGCTTCCTTTTGTCTCACTGCTTCCTTGTAGATTTTGTAGTACATAACAATCATAACAATCCCTGGTATCCAGAATGATACGGACGAGCTTATCAAAGCGAACAGTCGATTCACAGCAAAGATGCACACCTGATCGATAATACAAGATCCGGGCTAAACTCGTCACTTACTTCAAATATTGTTTCCAACGGAGCTTTGCAAAAACAAAATTCTAGAAACCGTGTCATCTCAATTTAGATCACACGGATTCGGGACACGTTCCATTTCCAAAGCTCACTCTTTTATCTTTATATTAGGCTACTTTGTAAATGATTTTCGAGATTGCGCAGGTCTTTATTTAGTTTTTATTTTATGCATTTAGAAAGGTTTTTTAAACAAGCTCGAGACTGCACAACTCTATAATCTATACAAGTCTGACTTTGTACATTACAAGAGAATAACAAATTTTATAAAAGTGTGTCACATGACAATTTGCTTTTCAGTAATTTGCATAATTTGCTTTTTAGTAATTTGCATAATTTTCTTTTTAGTGATTCGCATAATTTTCTATTTAGTAATTTGCATAATTTTCTTTTTAGTAATTTGCATAATTTTCTTTTTAGTGATTCGCATAATTTTCTTTTTAGTAATTTGCATAACCTTTTTTTTAGTAATTTGCATAATTTTCTTTTTAGTGATTTGAATAATTTGCTTCTTAGTAATTTACATAATTTGCTTCTTAGTAATTTGAATAATTTGCTTCTTAGTAATTTACATAAATTGCTTCTTAGTAATTTGAATAATTTCCTTCTTAGTAATTTACATAATTTGCTTCTTAGTAATTTGTATTATTTCCTTATTAGTAATTTCTACAATTTGCTTCTTCATTTTTCACTTTTTGGACATGCAGAATCTTTGTTTTCGTATTTTCGTAACAGACTTTTATAAACAATTTGATAAGTCTCATAATGTAACGAGACTGTTTCGAATCAGTGACCAAATTCTTGATTCATTAGTCAAATTACACTAATCTGAAGCAAAAAGTTAATCACTGCTTCAAATTGATAATTTTCCATATAGTAATTAGAGTTTAAAAAGTGTTGTTTATTATTCTACTTATAAATCAAAACTATGACAGTGACTGCACAGAGGAATGGAGAATATAACTGAAAAATTGAATTGGACGGGGATTGTGCAAGAAGCCATCTTGCACTTCTAGTTAATTAGTTGATTAGTTGACAGGCGGATATTGGAAATCGTGATGAGAACGCTTCGGTGGCAGAAATTTTGCGCGCAGAGCTTTTTCCTTGTCGGAAGCAACTGTGAAGGAAATGACACCTACGAGAAGAAAAACGAAAAAATTCTTGATGGGGTGTAATTAATTTTTTCCCCGACATTAAAATAAGGATCAGTTCTGCTTCTTAAAGGCACAGAGCAGATACTCCTTACACGAAAGAATGATAAATAGGTCGCTTGTTAAAAGCCGCAGGAAATGAAGATCATTCTTGTTGCATGATTATCACAGATTTCAGAAATTCCAGCGTTATAGAAAGGAAGCTGTATCATAAAACTTGCAGGATCCGTAATTAATTTTATATAAATGCGGCATTAATTTCTAAACCAGATTTAATTTGATCGCTCATTAATTCCAAAAAATACATAATTCATTGATAATAAATGAATCATTGGATTCTATAATTAAAAGACCATTTGTTTGTGGAAATTAGATTCTGATATTACTGTAGACTGTTAGTTTATAATGAATAGATTACAAGTTTGTAACAAACAAATATTTATTTTGTAATAAACAAATAGTTATTTTGTAATAAACAAATAGTTATTTTGTAATAAACAAATAGTTATTTTGTAATAAAGAAATAGTTATTTTGTAATAAGCAAATATTTATTTTGTAATAAACAAATATTTATTTTGTAATAAACAAATATTTATTTTAAATAAATAATTAGTTTGTAATAAATAAATAATTTGTTTGTAATAAATAAATAATTTGTTTGTAATAAATAAATAATTTGTTTGTAATAAGTAAATTGATCATCAATTTGTAACAAATAAATAATTAGTTTTTAACCCGAAAAGGGTATAAATGGAAAAATCAAATAATAATTAGATTGTACCAACTCAATAATTAGTTTGTAATAAGTAAATCATCAGTTTGTAATAAATAGATCATTAATTTGTAACAAACAATTAATTAGTTTGTAACTTTATAAATAACGATCGAGTGATAGAATCATCTTGACTTGTTTGGAAATAAATAATTGGCAAATAAGTTTGACGTAAAAAATTCTGGGAAAATTTGAATCAAAAAAATAATTAGTTTGTAATAAATAAATCATCAGTTTGTAATAAATAAATCATCAGTTTGTAATAAATTATTTATTAATTATTATTATTAATTAATTTGTAACAAATAATTAATTAGTTTGTAGCTTTATAAATAACGACCGAGTGATAGATTCATCTTGACTTGTTTGGAAATAAATAATTGGCAAATAAGTTTGACGTAAAAAATTCTGTGAAAATTTGAATCAAAAAAAATAATTAGTTTGTAATGAATCATTAGTTTGTAATAAATAGACCATTAATAAATTAACGATTCGATAAATTATTTATTTCTATTAAAACAATTAATTATATTGCTTTCTTTTGTTCACAAAAGTTTTATTAAAAGCAAATAATTTCTATTGTAAATAATAAATTAATAGACAGATTGGCTGTAAAGAAATAACAAATAATTAAATATATATAGTAAAGAAACGTAAAAGTGAAAAAACGTAGAAGTATAGAAAAACGTAAAAGTAAGAAAATGTAAAAGTATAGAAAAATGTAAAAGTAAAAAACGTAAAAATATAGAAAAAAGTAAAAGTAGAAGAACGTAAAAGTAAAACAACGTTAGAGTAAAAAAACAAATAATAAAAACAAATAATAAAAACAAATAATAACAACAAATAAAAAAAACAAATAAAAAAAAGCAAATAAAAAACAAATAAAAAAAGCAAATAAAAAAACAAATAAATGAATAGGTCAATTATAATTCTCTCATCAAAGACTTTATGTGAATTCAAATAGTTTCGGCTGACCAAAAACTTCTTTATCTACTGACATTAATTCTTTACTTTCCTAGATAAAAATCGGCTAATTGGGTCAATTTCTCATTGAGATATCAAACAAAGAAACGTAATATTATATAATTCAACAAGACTTTACCGACTATGGGGATAAAATTCCGCCTGAATGAAAATCGTAATGATAAAATGTAGTTAATTGGAATATTTATTCATGTAAAAAAATGAATTGTTGGTAAATTTGATATTTAATTCCAGGTGAAAAATTACTGCTGGAACTGCAGTTGAAAGTTATAATTGGTTTTAATGATCTACTTCTTTTGAATCCTGTTTATCATTTGAACGAATTAATTTTCCTTCTGTTCATCTTGTTTATCCTGTCTCATCTGTGACACAAATCTGAAAAAATAGCATACCGTGTCGAGAGTCTCGTGGGTATTGAAAGGAACATTCTCATAGTGTTGGTTTCAAGAATGACATTCAAGATGGATTATCTGTATTATACCGCATTCAGACGTCACAAGCTATTCATTTACTTTTCACGTAAATACTTGAGCAAAAGGTAATGAAGAATTTAAATTGAAATATTCTGCAAACAAGGGAATGATTCAATGTCCCAGTTATGCTATTAATTTTGATGAATCTTTTCTCGTAATGTTGCTATTTTTAACATTTATTTTCCATAAATATTCTTCTCAACGTCGACCGATTTTTTGTTAAAAAAAGAATGATCAGTCATCAAGCTAGCGAATTATGAATACTTTGTAGAAAAATATTAAACGCAATTATAACTTTTATGGTCTGTGTAAAACAAAGTTATTCTTTGAATAGAATTGAAACTTTTGACATAAAGGGAATTGTTTTTTACGTATTCATTCTGGTAATAATTTCGTTGATAGTTTTTTTTCTATGGAATGAAACAGACGGTTTTTGTTATTTTTTGTGATTCAGTATTGGTTTAACTTTGTAACTTAAGACTCAATAAGCGCGCAGGAAGATTGCAATTTTTCCTTGGTAATGGTCCAAGATAATTTGAGGTCATATCGAGAAAAGAAAGCAAACGCAGAGAGGCACGTAATTGACTTACATGATGTCGAAAAAAAATTGAGCGACTCGAATTCGTAATGAGGGTCATTTTCGTAATTCATATGGGAAAACTGAAGCACTTCTTTCTTATTAAGTCAAAAGTAAAAGTCTAGACCTTATTAAACAAATCTCATTTGTTGCTAATCACAATGCATGCTAATGACAAATATTTTTGAATAAAAATATTTCAATAAAATATTGTAATTTTTCAATAAAAATATTCTAAAGAAAAATCTGCCTTGTAATAATAAATCTATTGAAACTCCTTTTTTACTGGAAGTAAAATTTACTATTCATGTTTTAACAAACATCCATTTACTAGCTTTAAAAATGTCTTTCTATAGACAAAAATAGAATTTTAAAATAAATTTTACATAGAACAAAAAGCATTAACCCATTAAACATTAACACCCATTTACTAGCTTTAAAACTATCTTTTTATACACACGAACAAAAAACATTAAAATTATTCATTACAAACAGAAATATCTTAGTTTTCGAAAAATATCCTTTTTCGAGAAACGGAAAAATATCATTGATTGAAAGGATAAAAATTGCAAAGAATGTAAACATCTGCAGTAGCAATTTGACCCACTTCCTGTTCTTGTATGAAGACCCTTATTTGTTTTTCTGCTTTGACGAAACGTCAATGTGCAAATATAACCGAAGCTTGATCTAGCTATGGCTTTATATTTGTAACTGATTTGTTGCGATCAGAAGCATTGCATGAGATTCCTATTCGCAATTCTATTATGTAAAATGCACACTTAGTTATCTCAATTATGTCAGTTGTGGGGATTACATCAGCTCGAGATAATATTGCACGTATTTCAATATGGTTTCGGTTGATTAGGCAAACCAACAGCAACTTGATTGTCGAAAGCCCTTACAAATTCTTGTTTATTTCCAATAATGCCGGATTGCATGTTGCAAAATAAACCCAAAAGTTCCAAACGTTCTAAATAGTTTTACTAACTTTCTAGTTAGTTGTACCAACTTTTATGTTACTTTGTAAACATTGTATAGTTTGACCAAGATTTTAGGTTTTCAAGTAACTTTGTCTTCTAACTAAGAATGTATTTTTTTAAATAAGATTGTAGTTCTTTTGACTACAATAATGTAATTATTTCAACTACCAATGTATATAGTTATTTTAACAAACAATGTAATAATTACGACTAACAATGTACCTACACGGAAAAAACTATCCAGTTAGAATAACTGGAATTCCAATTAGGTCTCATTTAACATTTTTTCCAGTTATTTTAACCAGAATTCCGATTAAATTTACCGGACGTCCGGTTAAAATATCCGGAATTCTGGTTAAAATAACTGGATAAAAATTTTAAGCGAGGCTTAATCGAAATTCCAGTTATTCTAACAGGATAGTTTTTTCCGTGTAGTTATTTTAACTACACAACAAAAACACGGTGTCTTATCTTGAACAAACTTGTCTTAAATTACACATTTG
The DNA here is from genome assembly GCA_011057455.1 of Ganaspis sp. Gsp50. NCBI lineage: Eukaryota > Metazoa > Arthropoda > Insecta > Hymenoptera > Figitidae > Ganaspis > Ganaspis sp. Gsp50. The sequence goes on along the minus strand of WNHD01002409.1, from coordinate 35,592 downwards.
TGACGCACGATCTGAAAAGAGGGGCCTTAAGCATTTAAAAATAGGTTATGTTTGCTGACAGTTTTAACTAGGGCTGCACACGAGACGAGACTTTACCATTGCTGAGACGAGACGAGACGAGACTTTTGCATGTAAAGTCTCGTCTCGTGTGCAGCCCTAGTTTTAACTTAATTAATGCTTCCCTTTTAATTATTTGATGACAAAAACATTTCTTTTTAATAGTGCATATATATACTAAACATTCAACTCTCTAAAATTGAATTAGTCATTTTCTACTAATGAATAGGGGAAAAGTCGCCCACCTATTGAATTAGTAAAATTTTACTTATTGTTAGTAGAAAACTACTAATTTTTTAGTAAAATATCACTCTTTTAGTAAAATATCATTCTTTAGTAGAAAATTACTAATTTAAATAGTAAAATTCGATTATTTAAATTACTAGAAAACTCCTAATTCAATTAGTAATTTTCTAATAAAAAAATAGTGATATTCTACTAAAAAATTAGTAGTTTTCTACTAACAAATTAGTAGTTTTCTACTAACAAATTAGTAGTTTTAAATAAGTAAAATTTCACTAATTCAATAGGTGGACGACTTTTCCCCTATTCATTAGTAGAAAATGGCTAATTCAAATATAGAGAGAAGAAAACCTTTTTTTCGATGCAAATAATTAAAACAAAAGCATTTATCAAATCAAAACTACCATTAAACATAACCTATTTTCAAATGCTTCTAAGGTCCCTTTCTTCAGATCGTGTCACATTTGGTGACTAAGACACAAAAAACAACTTAATTTAAGACATTTTTGCTCAATTTGTGGGACTTTTCTTCCACTTTTAAGACACCACTCTCTAAATATGAATCAGCGATAAGTGAGCCACTTTTTCAAATCAGCGCATATACGCTGAGAATTTGCGGATTTTTAGGTTTGTTTCACTGAAACATCAGCGCATATACGCTGATTTGAATAAGTGGCTCACTTATCGCTGAGAATCAGCGGAATTCCGCTGATTCAGATTTAGAGAGCACTTATTACAAAATTTTTAAAATTATGATTTTTCAATAATAAAGTAAATTTCAATAGCAATTTTTTTCCTTGTAACATTGTTGATACATTAACTTATAAAAATAAAAAAAAGTCCCGATTACAATAAGAAGTTCTATTATTCTTGAATTCCGAAATTCTAATTACAATAAGAATTTCAATTGCTGGTCAATTTTTTAATGAAGAGAAAAAGAAAAGTATAAAAGAAATCTACAAAAGTGGAGGTAAAGAAATCATACATGTAATTAATAAGAAGTTATTTTCTAATTTATTGGCCATTTGTGTTCTGTCTGACTGCAGGGATCACAGTCAAAAATAAGGGGATTTTTAATTTTAAGAAAGGGTATTTTCTTCCAAAACAGGGGATTTTGGAAAGAAGAAAGAAAATGATAAGATTGTAATTTTTAAAAACTTAAAGAAGGTTAGTTAATTTCTTGCTATTAATTTAAAAATACCATAATTGATTTTCTTTCATTCAATAATAAGTTTTCCATGATCTCTAGGAGAAAAATAGAAAAATCTACATAATATTTTGTGTCTATGTAAATATATATATATATGTTAAAAATGAATTTTTCAATATTATCCTAAGATTTTGAATTTCTTTTGAAAAAATGAAAGGTTTTTAATTAATGGTCTTGAAAAAAAACCTTTTATATAATTTAAATTACTCAAGGCCATTATTTTTAATATTAAAACCAGTTGAAATATTTTGAAGTCATTTTAAATATTTTGAAGTATTTTGAAGTACTCTGAAGTATTTTAAATTCTTTTATAACATTTTGAAAACTATAATATTTTAAAATCTTCTTATACTTTATTTAATATTTAAAATACTAATATTTTTAAATATTTTGAAATATTTTGAAGTCTTTTAAAGTAATAAAAAATATTTTGAAGTATTTTAAAAGTATCTTTAAGATATTTAAATATTATAAAGAATTTTTTAATATTTTTAAATCTATTTAATTATTTTGAAGTATTGAGTAGTATTTGAAAATATTTTCAAGTATTTTTAAATATTCTTAAGTATTTTGGAAAATGTCTGAAGTATTTTAAAGTAGTTTTAAGTATTTTGGAAAGCCTTAAAGACATTTTAATCAATTTTAAGTATTTTTAAATATTTTGAAATATCTTAACTACATTTTAAGTGTTTTTAAATGTATTGAAGTATTTTAAAAAATTTTGAAATATTGGAAAATATTTGGAAATATTTTAAAGTAAATTTATGTATTTTGAAGTAGTCTGAAGTATTTTAAATTAGTTTTAAATGTTTTGCTATATTTAAAAGATTTTTAAGTATTCTTAGATATTTTGAAGTATTTTAAAATAATCTGAATACTTGGAAATGTTTTGGTAAATTGAACTATTTTGAAGTAATCTGAAATATTTTGAAGTATTTTGAAGTATTTTGAAGTATTTTAAAATATTTTAAAGACTTTTAAGTATTTTTGGATATTTTGAAGTATTTTAAAATATTTTAAAGTAGTCGGAAGTATTTTAAATTAGTTTTAAACTTTTTGAAATTTCTTAACGAGATTTTAAGTGTTTTTAAATGTGTTGAAGTATTTTAAAAAATTTTGAAACATATTGGGAAATACTTAGAAATATGTTTTAGTAAATTTAAGTATTTTGAAGTAATCTGAAATATTTTGAAGTATTTTGAAAGATTTTAAAAACTTTTAGGTATTTTTAGATATTTTGAAGGATTTTAAAATATTTTCAATTATTGGGAAGTATTTGGAAATGTATAGAAATATTATAAAGTAATTTTAAGTATTTTAAAATATTTTGAAGTATTGGGAAGTATTTGGAAATATTTTAAAACAATTTTAAATATTTATAAATGTTTTGAAGTATTTTAAAGTACTTAAAATAAGTATTTACTAATTTTCTAAATACCTTTAAAATACACATTTCAAAATTTTTTATACCCCATTTAATACCTAAAATATACTTTTTTGAAAAAATTTGAATTATTCTGAATTATTTTCAAATTTTTTGACTTCTTTTAAAGTAATAGAAATCTTTTTGTAGTATTGTAAAGTAATTTTAAGTATATTTAAATAGTTTTAAATATTTTGAAGCATTTCGAAGTATTTTTAATGGTTGATAAATATTTAGAAGCATTGGGAAGTATTTAAAAATATTTTAAAGTAATTCAAATTATTTTTAAATATTTGGAAGTCTTGTAAAGTATTTTTAATTATCTTGAAGTACACTGAGAGAAAAGAATTCCTGAAACAAGAATAAAAATATACTTACAACTTATTCTTGTTTCAAGAATATTTTCGATTCGTTGAATACATATTCTAGGTCCGAATCTAAGAATAAAGTAGATTAGATCCAATGCATTTTTGCATTGAACCAAGAAAACTTTTTTCTCAGTGTATAGTTTTAAATATTTGAAGTATTTGTAAGCAATTTGCGGTATTATTGTTAAAAAATTGTAAAAAAAAACTTATTGGAAATTAGGGGGAAGGAGGGAAAAATACTTGATTTTTGCAATTTTCTTTAAAGAAAGGATAATATAAGGGGAAAAAAGGGGATTAGGTAAAAAACGAGACGAACTGTGATCCCTGTGACTAAAATAATTACAATTTCTTAATCACGAACAAAAAAGCGGCCATGTAAGGTTATTAAGGTTATTTAATTATAGAAATAGTTGAATATGTGTTTTTATGTGGATTTCATGTGGGTTGTTACACACTAATTTGAATATTAACCTGATTAAAACGAGTCTAAGAAGTTGCTAAACTTGAACCAAAGATCCATTTCCTCCGTGCAGGACAGTTTCATAAAAGATAAAGGACCTGAAACACAAACCTGTGGATTGTCTCTAAGAAACTGCAAATGTTTCTCAGTGGAATACCATCCCATGAAGATCGGAATGAAACTGATGAGAGCGGGCAGTGTCCAGGCACTTGCGAGCATGCACGTGACAGTGATTCTCTTCATGATAGCTGGATACTCTAGGGGCCTCAAAATCGCATAGTACCGGTCGACACTGATGCAACAAAGGTGTAGAATTGATGCTGTGGAGAAGTAGACATCCAGGGAATTCCACATGTCGCACATAAACCTCCCAAATATCCACTTACCGGAAAGCAACACAGAAGCATTGAAACTCATGGCACATATAGCAACAAGTAGATCAGCAGCTGCCAAGCTGACCACATACCGATTAGTCGGTACTCTCAATTTCCTGTGTCTTCTCACACTAGCAATCACCAAGACATTCCCGAGAATCGCAGTCACTATTATATTAATTATAACCACTCCCTTAAGCACCAAAAAAAAAGTGTTGCGACTCTCCTCCACTTTTGTCGAGACACTCTGCACAGCGGAAATGATTTCGAGATCATTTTCAAAGTCGGTAATTGTCGGCTCGAGTAAATTGGTCAGCACTTGACTTATGTTCCTCTGAAAGATCTCTCGATCAATGTCTTGGCACGGAGATTCAGTGACTTCCATTCCTCGAGCGTGGCCCACTCATGCCAAAGTGCCTGCGACGTGTGATCCAACCTCGGGGGGTTTCATTGAAGATGATGGGTTTAGAAACCCTTGGAGGGTAGTCAACTCTCAGGAATGGAAGGATCATTCCGCTGGTCGATGACATTCGAACTGATTTTCTCGCTCATGCCAGACGAAGAGGACACCAGGGAATCTCCTCCTCGGGGAGGAAAGTGAAAGTTCTCAAGTTTACTCGGTTTAACTTGAATTTCTTCAAGCTCCAACCATCCTTCTTTCTTTTAAAACTATCTTCCGTTTTTGCACAGTTTGCACCATAAACGTCTCTTGTGCAATTTTCGTCCATTCATTTCTTAATCGCTTTTAATTCATTCTGGCTTGTATTTAATTCATTTCATCTGCAATTGTAATTTGAGGTTTACTTTCTTTTATTATAATTTTATCTTTCTGTTATTGTAATTTTATCTTTGTTTTATAATTCTTTTTTTTACTATAGTTTTCTCTTTCTTTTATTGTAATTTTCTCTTTTGTTTCTTTTTAATTTTCTCCTTTTATTATAATTTTCTCTTTTTGTTTTAATTCTCTCTTTTTATTATAATTTTCTCTTTCTATTATAATTTTCTCTTTTTATTGTAATTTTCTCGTTTTATTGTAATTTACTCTTTCTATTGTAATTTTCTCTGTTTATTGTAATTTTCTCGTTTTATTGTAATTTACTCTTTCTATTGTAATTTTCTCTGTTTATTGTAATTTTCTCTTTTTATTGTAATTTTCTCTTTGTATTGTAATTTTCTCTTTTTATTGTAATTTTCTCTTTTTATTGTAATTTTCTCTTTGTCTTTATTACAATTTTACACTCCTGTAATTAAAATTATACTTTTGCTTCCTCAAGAAGAAGCTTTGTTTTTTTGGTTTTATTTTATTTTACTAATTACAACTGTATTTTTTCTATTTTATTTGGTGATGTTTATTTTAAAAAGCTTCAAATCAATTCCAATAATTTTTTCTGTTTCAATTGTCCTTTCTTCATTACAATTGTATCCCTTCTTTATTATAATGTTTCTTTATTATAATTCTTTATTATAATTTTTATTATAATGTTTCTTTTTTATGTTTCTTTATTATAATTCTTTATTATAATTTTTTATTATAATGTTTCTTTATTATGTTTCTTTATTATAATTCTTTATTATAATCCTTTATCATAATTCTTTATTATAATTCTTTTTTATAATTCTCTATTATAATTCTTTATTATAACCTTTTCTTTAATACAATTGCTATTTCTTCAATACAATTACACTCTTTTTTATTTCAGGCGTACTATTCTTTTATTCCAGATATAAAATTTCTTCAATTTTAGAAGTAATTTTTGTTTCCAGATGCATTCTTCTTCCGATTGCAGATATATTTCTTCGATTTGAAAAATATTTTATGTTTCCAGATTTATTTTTTAAAAGAAATATTAATATTTTTTTCAATTCCAGATTTATTACTTTTTCGATTTTAGAATGAACGTTATTCTTGCTTATAGGCGGAAATTTAAATTCTTCTTTGTAAATCGCAAATTATCCACTTTGTTTTTAATTGTAGTTCATTCACTGCTTCAACAATTGTAATTGAATAATTACTTATTCATTTTTTCAATAAATCTGTAATTAGAAGTCGTTTCTTTATATCAAAAACATATTTTCTTATAATTGATATTTCTTCAATTTCGAATTCTCTTCTCAATCTCTTCTCTTTCCAATCTTCTTCCAATTTTCTCTTTCCAATCTCTTCTTTTCTTAATCTCTTCTCTTTCCAATCTCTTCTCTTTCCAATCTCTTCTTTTCTTAATCTCTTCTCAATCTCTTTTCTTCTCAATATCTTCTCTTCTCAATATCTTCTCTTCTTAATCTCTTCTTTTCTCAATCTTAAGATGTTTAAATTGAAATCCGTAACTAGTTAATATTCTCTTGCTGTCCAAACTGATTTTCGACAACCATAATTGTTTATCACTTTTACCTGATGGTCAATTTTTTCAAAAATGTCAACTGCTTTTGTTTCCTAATCCAAACTAGTATGTTTTGTATCCAAATCAATTCATTAGGATTTGTACAATTTGTCGTTTAAAAATTGTCTTCTTCATTGTTTAAAAATTGTCTTCTTCGTTGTTTAAAAATTGTTCTTTTCTTCCGCCAAAATTTTTTGTTTCCAATAATTGTTTATACCGTTTATTAATTTATTCTTTTATTATTGTTATCATATTATTATTGTTATCATATTATTATTGTTATCATATTATTATTGTTATCATAAATAAACAAACAGCACATGAGTAAATAACCATAAATTTTATTATTTCAGGAAAAGAACTCAATTTTCCCAGAGTCCGAATTTATTTCAAAACTATCGAAGGTTTTTCTTAACACGAAAAGTTGTATCCACGACTGAAATTTGCCTCCCAGCTGAGAAAATATATACCCTACACGAAAAAACTCTTTTTCACTTGAAAACCGAATTGAGCAATAAAAGAACACCACAGGGGATAAAGGGAAAATTTGCACTCCTAGCTCGACGACGTTGCTCACGAAAATGCAAGTAAACTCCTTTCACATGGGACGATTGCACTGACAAATTAACGATTTCACTCACGTTTTGACTGGTCCGATGAATGACTGTCTGTCTCGACGAATGAGGCTGAGTCCCTCGTGGTCATATTAATAAAGGTACGTCACGCTTGCCAAGTTTTGGAGCATTTCAATGCCAACCCTCATCACCACTTGCGAGAATGATTAATCCGCATAATTAATGTCCCTTGAGAAACAGCAGGGCATTATTGCAAAAGGACCTCTTCATCCTTATCGTCTGCTCCAGCTTTAATGACCGTCTTCGAGGACGATTTCACATTGGTTTTCCAAGCACATCGTGACCTTGAGCTTTCAAGTCCAACTGAATTCGTCGCTTGCCGCTCTCGTAGCTACTTGCACAATCGAGAGGCTATTATCAACCACTGAAGGCGATGGTCCCAGTTTCTCATCCCACGAACTTGCATCGATCGCCATTTTCTCTTCCCACTCTCCTCGTGTCTTGATTTCTCGCTCCGATCTCTTATTTCTCTGGAAAAATAAGCTTTAAGAGCTGCTGTTAATCCATTCCTGGGGTAATTAGGCGGCATTGTACGAGTATTTATATATTTAATGTCGATTACGAGTGGGATGGGAATTTGCATATGTAGAGCAGCCACTATCGTTTCGCTTTTGCTTACGAGGGCAAAAAGTATCGTGGGTTTTAGGAAAATATCAGGTTTTTTGCAAAATTTTAAATAATTTCTCAGTTTTTAATTTTATTTCACTTTTGTCGCGAATAGTTCGTTACTTCAATCAATTGTGATGAATGGGTCGTTATTGAAATGAATAGTTCGTTACTCAAACGAATTATTACAGGCGCAAATTATTTCCAACTATTTTATATACACTGAAAAAAGAAAGTCTTGAACCGTTTACACAATCGGTTAATTTTATAGTTTAAAAGAAGATTAAGTCATTTTTTGGTATTAAAATCAGTACAAATTGACACTTATGTAAGCGGTTCCAGCAAAAAATGGGCTGAAAACAATACTTCTTTTTTTCAGTGTACCAATTGTTATTAAATAATATGTGAATATGTAATGTAAACTGTAAGCCAAATTTCAAACCCGAAATTTAATAAACACAAATAATTGAAAACTATTACAAACACAAATGTGACACGATCTGAAGGGCCCTTAGAAGCATTTGAATATAGGTTATTGATTTATTGATAATAAATATACGGGTATATAGTTATGTTTAATGGTAGTTTTAACTTGATAAATACTTTCTTTTTCATTACACTGGCACACAAAAAAAAATTCATTTTGAGTGCTAAAGACCTCTCCAGTCAATTCTTATGTATTTTGAGTCACTGAATCCGAATCCGAGGTTAGAATTCAAAAGTTAGTTCGCATTTTCTTTCTAACCTCAAAAAACAATAAAATTAAGTTTAAATTGTTGTAGAATTTATAAATACTATTTAAAAAATTAAAAACTTACACTAATGTAATCTGTGAAGTATTACCTTTAATTTAAGCCCAGAAAACTTAAAAAATATTTAGTGATTCCCGAGATATGAATAAAAACGTCCGCGCATGTAAATCGGCCAAACTGAGATTGTATCTGAAAATAGTGACTTTTAAAAAGAACAAGAGCGGACGTTTTTATTCATATCTCGGGAACCACTAAATATTTTTTGAGCTTTCTGGGCTTAAATTAAAGGTAATACTTCACAGATTACATTAGTTTAAGTTTTGAATTTTTTAAATAGAATTTACAAATTCTACAACAATTTAAACTTAATTTTGTTGTTTTTTGAGGTTAGAAAGAAAATGCGAACTAACTTTTGTATTCCAACCTCGGATTCGGATTCAGCGAATCAAAATACATAAGAATTGACTGGTGAGGTCTTTAGCACTCGAAATTAATTTTTTTTTTGTGTGCCGGTGTTAATTGTCACCAAAAAAAGTTTTTCTTGAACAGCTTTTTTGTATACTATTGAGAAAAACTATTTCTGTCAGCAGATAATTAAGAAGGAAGCTTTAATCAAGTTAAAACTCTCAGCAAACATAACCTATTTTCAAATGCTTCTATGGTCCCTTTCTTCAGATCGTGCCACAAATACGTTACAAATATTTTACAAATATTAAACTACAAACACAAATCACAGCATGCTGTGATTTGCAAATAGCTTGCAAGCTATTATAAGAGAAAATTAATATAAAATAGCACCGACACGAATTATAATGATTTTAGTAGGAAAAACTGAATGCAAATTATTAAACTTTCGTTGTTAAAACTTTTGTTCTAAACTACGAAAACATAGTTCGTTACGAGAGCAAATTAATGAATCGAAATTCGTTATGCTATAGTAACGAATACTCCATTCTCTTGTATTGATTGCTGATCATTAGTTTTGAATTTAGAGGGAGTTTTCAATTTACCTCTATAGTTAATATATTTTTTACGGGACAAGTTTCTGAGGCTATCTTTGTGTAAGAGATCAAACGTAACGTTCAAAGGGTTCTAATTAATTGCGGCTTAATTAAGCGTCAGTTTAGCAACGACACTTGTGCCAACGCCGCGAATCGGATGTCGAAAGGAACAGGTGCCGCACGCATGTGTGATGTATGCAGGTACAAGCCCAATTTAAACGAGAGCATTCCAAGAGGAAGTTTGCTTCTCGTAAAATTATGAAGAAAATCTTTCCATGTCAAATTAATACCCATCTCCGATACATAACGCGAAATGAAATCTTAAATTAAGCAAATTTCAAAATAAAAGCAATTTTTGCACTTTTATTTTTTAATTATAACGTCATCTATTTCAATGATTGTTGAATTTAATCATGTAATTAGTTATTTATTCCAATTTAATCAAAGTTGACAAAAAATTTAGACACATTTATTTCTTATGTTAAATTCTTTATTTATTTTATTTTAAGCTTCTTTATAGCTTCTTTGTAATTTCTTTTTAGCTTCTTTTTAGCTTCTTTTTAGCTTCTTTTTAGCTTTTTTGTAGCTTTTTTGTAGCTTCTTTGTAGCTTCTTTGTAGCTTCTTTGTAGCTTCTTTGTAGCTTCTTTGTAGCTGCTTTGTAGCTTCTGTGCTACAGTTTTAAATCTTTCCTTCTGCTCTTTTGACCTCTTTTTAAAATGTAACAAAAAGACCGCTCATTGAAGAAAATTTGTAATGCTGCAAAAAATAATTTTCCGCATTACGGTTATTGTGAGAATAAGACGAGTATTTTATATAGAAATAATAGCTTTCTGGAGGTCAGCAGTTACAATAATCACCGATGAGTCAATCGAGTATATTATATAACCTTCCGAAGAATATAAACATTTTAAGTAAATTGCCATGATTTAAGAATATTTTTGCCGTACGTCTCGTGAAATGTGAGCTTAATTCAAAACGAAAGAGCAAGATTCATCCAAGATTTTACGCAGAGAAATTCTACCCTTGAAATTCTAATTCAAATTACTTCCTGTTCAGTTTTATTGACTTTCTGGAAAAACGATTTGAAACCGTTTAGATTTTAATGGCATGTACTTAGAGCGAATTTGCACTCTTGAATATTTATATTTCACTGAGTGCAAGTTCCGGAAATAGACTACATATTTGTTTTGGCTTTTATAATAAAGACACTTGCCAGTAAAAATCGAATGACACATTTGTTTTCCAGCTCGATGCAATATTTATGCATTACAGATAAACTTCAAAATATGCGCGTCATTCGAAAAACAAATAATGAATATAGAATATAGAATATAGTACTTCCTTCACATGAACATCATACTTATCTGTCAATTTTCATAATAATGTTTAATTTGTCACTTGCGCTTCGGCAAATTTAATTTTTATTACTTTAATGTTTCAATTTTGGATCCTGCTTTCAATTATTCAATTTTCTCGTTAAATGATATTTTTTATTAAATTTGGTTGTTAGATTTATTTGATTAATTAATTTGTCCTTTTATTTAGCACTGATTTTTAATTCTGCTATTTATTTCTGCTATTTATTTCCTCTACTTATTATTTCTGCTATTTACTGTTGCTATTTATTTCTGCTACTTATTATTATTGCTATTTATTGTTGCTATTTATTGTTGCTATTTATTGCTGCTATTTATTGCTCCTATTTATTTCTGTTACTTACTATTGTTGCTATTTATTGTTTCTATTTATGCTGCTATTTTTTTGCTGCTATTTATTGTTGCTATTTATTGCTGCTATTTATTTCTGCTACTTATTATTGTTGCTATTTATTGTTGCTATTTATTGCTGCTATTTATTTTTGCTACTTATTATTGTTGATATCTATTGTTGCTATTTATTGTTGCTATTTATTGTTGCTAATTATTTCTGCTACTTACTCTTGTTACTATTTATTGCTGCTATTTATTTCTGTTACTTATTATTATTGCTATTTAGTGCTGCTATTCATTTCTGCTGCTTATTATTGCTACTTATTATTGTTGCTATTTATTCCTGCTATTTAATTCTGGTATTTATTATTGTTGCTATTTATTGCTGCTATTTATTATTGTTGCTATTTATTATTGTTGCTATCTATTTCTGCTATTTATTTCTGCTACTTATTATTGTTGCTATTTATTGTTGCTATTTATTGTTGCTATTTATTATTGTTGCTATTTATTGTTGCTATTTATTATTGTTGCTATTTATTATTGTTGCTATTTATTGTTGCTATCTATTTCTGCTATTTATTTCTGCTACTTATTATTGTTGCTATTTATTGTTGCTATTTATCGTTGCTCCACTTATTGTTGCTATTTATTATTGCTATTTATTGCTGCTACTTCATAAGAAAAACACCATGTCTTATAATGAACAAAATCTTCTTAAATTAAGACATGCTTTGTAACTTAGACACAAAAAATGTCTTAATGTAAAACATATTTGATCAAAAAAAAAAACACTTTTCTCTCACTTTTAAGACTGTCCCACTTTTATATTTTTTGCAATATTATTGTTACTATTTACTACTACTATTTACTTATTTAGCTTGTCTACATATTTTTTATTTTTTATTCAATTACATTTCGCATTATTGTACTAAATTTGAAGCCCTTTTTAAAAACTCTTATTCAATATTATATAAATTTTCCGTCATCTATTTATTATTTTTATCTATATCTATACTATCTATATTATTTTGTCTGGCATATTGTGTCTTTTTACTTGGCAAAATACAATCTGTGTACTTACAAAATTGTATATTTCATTACGAAGATACTTTTTAACCCAACTCTAATTGCCTTTTTTTGAGAAATTTATTTTATTTCATTAAGTTAGTTCCTTAAAAAAATCTATTTTCCTTTTGAGTCAACATGTTTTTTGTAAATCTGGAAAGGGAGCTCTTAATGTTGGCGAAATATGCTCTCATTTTGAATTAATTAAGTGGAATGAATGTGAGTAATATATAACATGAGATAGTCAACTCATCCTCAGATGTTGTACATTCGTATTTTGGACCCGAAGCTAAATCAGCACGCCTCTCAAGTTGGTTATTAAAGTCCCAGCATATATTGTACATTTATGCATTATATATATGTATGTATCTTTCTCTGAAACACGAACATATAGTGCAGGATGAAGGCAATTATTCTCATTTACTCAGCTCTGTAACTTTAACAATTTACAACCACTTTTCAACATTTTACGGGGGGAATTATCATCAACGAAATTCTCAAGTCTTTCTTTAATAAGCCATCTCAACTCCTATATTAATTATACGTTTTCAAAATTTTTGTCTGTGAAAAATAGCACCAAATTGGACATTTTTTGTTATAAAAATCATCGCAAATATTCAGCATTGAAAATTGAAGCGAACTGTTTTATTTTTCGATATTTTCTGTGTTTTACAACTTATTTAGCATAGAAAATTATCATTATACTTATTTAGCATCAATGAATTTGCAAAAGGAATTGAAGATCAACAAATCTCAATCTAAGGATTTAAACTTTTCGATGTACCTTGACATGATTGGTCAACTTTGATAATTAACTTGAAAAGTACTAAAAAAATGTAATAATAAATTTAACTTTTTGTTACAAAAATATTCCACATGTAAATGGAATATAAATATATAAAATAATTATAAATATATATAAAATAAATATAAATATATAAAATAAATATAAATATATAAAATAAATATAAATATATAAAATAAATATAAATATATAAAATAAATGTAAATATATATTTTTTTCATAAATGTAAAGACTGTACTAAAAATTGTTACTTAAAATAATTGTTACTAATCATAATTACCTACTTTAATAGTTACATTTTAATTGATTATCACTTACAGTTACGCTTTACATAATTTTCTTTCCTGCTTTTTTTGTTACAAAAGAAAAGCAAGTTTATGTAACGAAAATGCAGATAATTCATTTCCCGGTGGCTATTCTTGAGAATACTATTCATTTTGCTCTTAGGAATGGGATTTTTTCTTGAAATTTGTCTTAGTTGAAGAAACGGCGTGGCTTCCTTTTCATTGTCATTCTTTTTAAAGTTTTCGTTCTGGGTTTCACGTAAATTGAAAAGTTACCGTAGAGCTTTCTTTCTTTGTGGTTGAAGCATTTGACGTGACCCTGTCCCTTGACACTGGCCGCGTGTGACCGCGATTTACTTTATCTTTACGATTACGTTCCAACTAAACCATATAGAGGAAGAAAATTTACATACTTCAATATTCATGCTGAGACCACTCCCACTTGCCTTGCCAGTGTGTCGTGAAAAGAAAAATGCACGAGAAAAACGAAAGAAAGAAAAAGCTCGACCTTCGTCTTTCCCGAGGAAATAAAAAGAAAACAAGTTCTGGTCCAACTTTGGCTACCGAAAATTTCCCTCCAATTTGGAAAATTTTTCAGAGAAACAAATGTTCTGTCAAGCTTACTTTTTGTCTTTTTCAAGAGATTGTTTTATATTCACAGAAACTTCTTTTTTATCTTTCCTTTATCTGGCAAAGAAAGTTAGAGTTGCGAAACAAAACTTGATGCAGACTTTTAACATGGTATGAAAATAAACTAATAAAATAAAATACAATTTTATTATATTGTTATAAATAAACTTGTCAATCTCATTTCGTGTTCTTCTTTAACTCATTAGTGATTAATTTAAGTAGACGTTAAAGATTTTTTGGAAATTATATGAGCAAAACATATGTGAATTTGTTAATATTTTATTAAGTTATTATTGATCAAAACCTTTTTTGAATATTATGATTATCATGACATTGAATATTATGAATATCATGATATTGAATATTATGAAAATCATGATATTGAATATTATGTTGTATCTATATAAAGTTTAAACAAATGATTCATAAAATTTATAAAAATTGTAGAGAAATTTATAGTTTGTTAAAAGCAAAGAATAAACTACGAATATACTTAATTTATACAATTTTATACGCATTTGAGTAATTTTATAGAATTTACGGGAAATAAAAAAATGGAAGTAATTAAAAATTGCGAGTCGTTTGGGTTTAAGCGAATCTAGATATTAAAATAATTTTATACATTTTAGCGAATTAATTAATGAGTCAGCAAGCAAAATTCCACATTACTATGCTTTTAAGATGTAAATTAGTTTAATTAGCGTGAGAGTGAAACAAAACATTCTAATTAAACGGTGAGATAACTCGAACGAAATAATGAGGTTTTTGGGCCACAAAAATGTAAAAAAATGTAATTTGCAAAAAATAAAAAATTTATTGTTTAAATATGAAAAGTTTCGTTATGAAATAAAGTTTTCAAGGTGAAGGCAAAACACTATGTTCATATTACACGTTTTTACTTTTGCAAAAAATCAATAATTTCTTAGATGTCCTTTCGATAACAGAAATTGACATTGTATTCTTTTGTTCTACACTGTAAAGTAAAAAAAAAAATGAAAACAAACGTAGTATTTTCGAAAATAGAATATATTTTTGTGTGTTTCTTTTGTTATTATTTTTATTTTATTTATTTTAGTTTATTTTATTTATTTCTTTCTTCTATTCTTTTTATTCCTTTTATTTTTTTATTCCTTTTATTTTTTTATTCATTTTATTTTTTTATTCCTTTTATTTTTTTATTCCTTTTATTCTTTTTATTCATTTTATTCTTTTTATTATTTATATTCTTATTTCTTTTTATTCTTTTTATTTATTTTATTCTCCTAGATTGTGAAAAGTAGAATAAAATGTTTAATTATACATGAGGAATAATTCAGGTCGTAAAATATCGTTGCCACATAACTGTGTTTATGTTTATAATTTTCTAAAACAAAAATGACTTCCTCATTCTCGTCTTACGTAAAATATAAATTGTAATAAAAAAATAGTAACAGACTATACAAAAAATGAAATACAAAGAAAAACATATAAAGCAAATAAATGTTTGCAAAACTCAGTAAAAATATCGTCATTGCTGCACAAATTTCTCAAGTCAGCAATAAATATTCTTTTCCCAAACGGAGCTTATATTGTCGACTTATTTTTGCTCATAAAATAAATATAACACAAAAAATATCAATAAAATTGCATTTCTTGTTTCTAGATTTCCTTGTTTTTATTTTTAATACATTTTTTTCAGTGAAATAATTAGCAATAACAATAGTCTAATCATGACTCCAGCGTTAATTATAATTACCAAAGGGGAGCGAAAAATAAAAGACAAAAATTGATATAACATATTATATAATAATAAACAAAATACAATAATAAACAAAATACAATAATAAACAAAATACAATAATAAACAAGATACAATAATAAACAAAATACGATAATAATAAATGATATAAATAAAAATAAATAATACAATGATAAAAAGAATAAAGAAACAAATCTTTTTGGACATTAAAAGGAAAATTTAAAAATTTTAAATAATTCAAAATTGCAAGCAATAATAATTGCAAATAATAATTAAGACACAAGGAAACAAAAAAACTTAACTTTAGAAAAAAGTATCGAAAAAGGTACTTTAATAATAAGTGCAAACAATAATAAATACAATTAATGATCAAGATACAATGGAGAAGTTTTAATTTTGGAAAAAAGCGTCATAATAATAAACAATAATAAATTGTTGCAAACAATGATAAATTGTTGCAAACAATAATAAATTTTTGCAAACAATAACCAAGAGATAATGAATGAAGAACCTTTTATTTAATTTTAGAAAAAAGCACTCCTATTTTTAGTCTTGAATCGACGCTGATTTGTTAAATATAGAACACTCGGACTTTTCTCGAGACAAATGAATATTTTTAGCATGTCTTTTTTTATTGATTGGATGCAATTTCCTGATAGTGGTGAATACCTGATTAAACCTGAGTTGGATAGGAGTTGAAAAGTATATAGCTAGGTGATTGAAGTCGCAAGGAAATAAGGAGGACTCGTAATTCGACTTATAAACATCGTACACCTTGAGAATCTATGTATATACCTGTGTTCTGACATATTTCTCCTTATGTCACTCGATACTTATTTTTAGTCTCACTTTTTATCGCAGCTAATCATTTTTTACATTATCCTAAAAGGAAACTGTACTTTCGATGGTTTACTGTTTCTTGAAAATTCATAGTGACATGCAATTGTTTTTAGAGACCGCAGATAAAACTCAGGTGAGGCGCGCGTCTTTTTTAAACCCGTTAGTGCCGAATCTCTTCACTAGGATCGCACCGTTTAAGGTGAGAAGCGGCAAGTTTAAATTAGATGTTAATTGGAATTGTAACAGTTGACGCTACGTGTTCGAAGCGTCGAGATAGACTGAGCGTCGCGACGGCGCCTTGAGTTTACGTGGTGGACGCACTCACACATTCATAACACATCTATATGGATCAAAAGAACAGTATAGCTATGTGTGGTTAAACAAAGATGGAAAGCAGATGGTTTACTATCCATGAAATTCTTTTTTGCCTCCTTATCGAAAAGTCACGCTTTTAACTTTTTCCCACTCTTTTTTCGCAAGGAGTGTCAGATCCTCTCTTCATTTTTTCCGATGATTTGTTGTGGCATTGAATTGCCAAAACTTTTTCAACTAAATGAATCAATTTACCTTTTACTTTTTTTCATTCGCTCAATATTTTATTTTCATCTTTTATTCACCTTTTGCTCTCTTGTTTACATATTCCTATTCGGGTTCCAAATCTAAACATAGATCATTCTTGACGATTTGCGTATAATGATTATATTATAATTTATATATAGTGATTTTATTGAAATTTGTATGTAGTGATTTTATTGCAATTTGTATATAGTGATTGTATTGTAATTTATATATAGTGATTGTATTGTAATTTATATCTAATTATTATAATTTATAAATAGTGATTATATTGTAATTTATATCTAATTATTATAATTTTTAGATAGTGATTGTATTGTATTTTATATATAGTGATTGCATTGTAATTTATATCTAATTATTATATTATAATTTATATATAGTGATTTTATTGCAATTTATATATAGTGATTGTATTGTAATTTATACACTGAAAAAGAAAATTTATTTGATACAAATAACGATTTACTTGTCCATTATCATATTTATTTGAACCAAGTAATTATTATTTAAGTCCAATAAACAATATTTGATTAAAATACTGAAATAATTTATTCAAATGACATTTATTTGATTCAAATAATAATTACTTGGTTCAAATGAATATTTATTTGATAATAGACAAGTAAACGGTTATTTGAATCAAATACATTTTTTTTCAGTGTATATAGTGATTGTATTGTAATTTATATTTAATGATTATATTATGTAATTTACATTTAATCTAATATGTAAAATTAGTATGCGTGAAAAATAATATACAAAAGACGTGTAGGAATGTAAGCGTAAAAATCTATACGAAAAATAATTATATACAGCCAATTTAAATTAATTAAAATTAGAATATAGAATAATACAGAATTAATCAAATTTAACATTCTAAAAATAATAAACATGGTAAATAATGCAGTTTGTATTTTTAATATAAAACACTTTCATATTTTCTGAAATTTTTACACGTTCCATCATAGTCATGATTTCAGTTTATATAGATTTTTCTAAAAGTCACGTTTATGTAAAACTAACATTTATGTCAAATAATAATGCATAAAATTAAAACATCAAATATATAACGGAATAATAATATAACGGTTAGTGTAACGGAATATTTTATATTCACTGGGAAAAAGTTTGTTTAAATCAAACAGACATTTATTTGATATACGATCAAACAAATGTTTCCTTAATTCAAATAAACGTTTGCTTGATTCGAAACAATTTTATTCATTTTAAATAAACGTAAACGTTTGCTTGATTCGAAACAATTTTATTCATTTTAAATAAACGTTTGCTTGATTCGAAACAATTTTATTCATTTTAAATAAACGTTTGCTTGATTCGAAACAATTTTATTCATTTTAAATAAATTATTTGTTGCAAAATATTATAATTATTTACTTTTTTTTAAATTAAATATAATTTTGATACAATCAAATAAATATTTGCTTGTATTAAAACAAACATTTTTCTGAGTAAAGTTGACAAAAAAGTTTCATTGTTTCTCATTTTGTTTTATTTTCGAAATTTCTTTCAGCAATTTTCCTTTCTGTGTTGTTAAACGTTGCATATATTTAAAAAAATTCTTTCAATTTCAAATAAGTTCTCACATTTTCGCATTTAATAAATTGAATAATTACCTGAGATTTAAACAAAGCTCTAAAATGATAAATCTGAAAGAAATAAAATATGGATTTGCGTTTGTAAAAGTTGATTGTCAGAATTTAATTTTTGACGTTTGATTTGTGAAAAAGATTTATAACTCGATTTAAATGATGAATAGCTCTAAGCATAGTGTTAACGAACTTGAAACAAAAAGTTGATGTACCATAATTGTCTACTGTGGCTTTTGTTTTTCTTTAAAATTTAAATAATTTCAATTTTTTAGAAACGATGAAAATATCAAGTAAAATTCTATTCAGATACAATTTTTTTTGTCCTAATGATGAATCGATTTCCAGATACAAACCAAGTTCTGTTTCCACCGCCTTTTGTACATCAATATTTTCTCGCGGCTATTTTTCGTTATAAAATATCAGAAATAGCCATTTGTTACATTGAGCAGAGAAATGCTTTTTATTCAGACTAACTTTTCAGTTATTTATAGTCTATATTCTTTATATTTTATAAAATATCGTCAGTTTCGAAACATAAACGTAATGAAAGTGTGATTCATGTATTACTGGCGTATGTATTTGAAAATTTATGGAAATAATTTTTAATATTAAAAATATATAATAGCTAATGTCATATTTTAATATTTTCTTCCAAATTTTTTCTTTTAATATTTTCTTTCCAAATATTGTGTGGAATCCACTATTCTTCAACTCTTAAGAATTTCAAAATATCCAGTATTCCTTAAATTCAAAAAATGTTGTAATAATGTATTTTTAATTTAAAAGGAATTTTGTAAAATTCCGTTTTTAATTTTTAAAGAATCTCCGCAGATTATCGTCTAGGGAATATAAATTTCATGAATTCTTATAAAATCGAGAAGTTTCTAGAAAAAGTTGCACCCCTCGAGAACAGATATGTCGTAAAAGAATAAGGATGAGGTATTATTTTACTCCCTAGAAACAAGAAAAAGCTGTAACTTAAAAAATGTCTCGCTTGATTTATGGAGCGTTCGGAAAAGCTGATTTTTGTTCAAGAGATTTAGAGAATGGCCAAGAGTCTAGCGCATGGTTTGGAATTAATGCAAATTTCGAGAGCAACATTATTATAAATTGCTAATCGATATCTTTCTCGTCGACAAGAACAGCTGCCCATTCAAAATTAATGGCCCATTCCTATTCACAGGCAACTGTTTGTATAAACTTTATTTCAAATGCAATTTATTTATCTGGCTCAGTTACCTCTAAAAACTAATCTTTGTTTACAAAACATTGTGCAATATAATAAAAATCGGAACATCAATACAGAATAGTTCATTTTAATTAATATATAAAAAATACTAGTGGACAATTTTTTTACATAATTCCTGAACGAAAAAAAACCGAAAATTGAGAAGAGATGTTGAGATAACTTGAGATATTTAAAATTTGAAAATTGCGATACTTTTCAATCAAGAAGAAAATATTTTTACAAGAAACTATCTTCATTACTTAAAAAAATTCTAAAAAGCATATACTTAATGGAATTAGGGAAGAGATTCACAAGTTACGTGTACATGGGTAAACAGGTTTTGGAAATACTATTTTAAGAAAGCATAAATCTTGGATTTTGTTTCTTCGGAGTATAAAAAGCATTGATGGAAGTTTTTTGGTAAATATTTCTTGAATTATTTTGTAATTTCGTTCAAGGTTGGTATTGAGAGATCGAAAACTAAAATTAAATTTCCGTCCATCATCACGATTCTATTTTAATTCTGAATACTTATATTAAGTGTATCACATGAAATATTAGGTATATAATATACCTAAAATGTTGCTTCGTATGACATCGCATTGCGGTTAAGGATTTAATATGATTTATATGACAATCGTTGGTAAAATCTCAAGAAAATCCGCGTGGGATATATATTCTCACCTTGACCTTCAGTGTTGATATCATTACTTTGCAATAAATTTTATAGAGTTGGTGATAAATATATTTACTACTCTCCCTTAAATGGAAAAATCGAGGTAGAAGACGTTAATCTAAGCTAATCAATTGAAAAATAGAATTAAACCGGATTTAAAGCAATAAGAAGTCTCTAGCAGTTTTATTATCTTTTCCTTCAACTCTTTTCGGGAATAAATTAGCATATATGTTTAAAATTTTTGTTGCTTTTCATTCAAGCATAAAAATATATACTTTGAATGAGAATTGTCATAAGTATTATATGTATATTGTAAAACGTAGTATTACTGCTTTGTCAAAATAGTTTATTCTCAACCATTTTAATTACTTAATTAAGCAGTTATCGATTTCCTTTATTAACGATGCAATTTGCATAATTAATAAGAGGATAATATAAATGTCATGCTTTCAGAATAATTATTAATCAAATAAGTGACATATCAGTTCGAAAGAGATTAATTTATAAAATGTCATACGCTTCCAACTTTAAACTAAAAATTCTTGAAATACAGTCCAGTTTTTAATTTTCAATTAATTCACCCAATTCCAGAAATGAAATAAATCAACTTAGGTATACATGCAAAATTCTTTTACGAACACCATGAAACTCGCGAAAAAGTAAAGAAATCCACATTTTTAAAAAATTCAAAGTGTTATAGAACAATGTGGTGTTTCGTAAATCCCTTAAAATTCGTATTTTTTTATTCTGAATCAAATGTAAAAAAAATAATACAACAAAAAATATAGGAACACTATCAAATTTGCAAAAACGTTAAAAAATTACTTTTTTAAAAAAAAATGCAAATTGGCACCTACACATTTATTTAAAATGCAAATTGATCCAAGCAAGTGTCAAAAACGTTATAATACTCAAATTGGAGTGCTTTTTTCTGGGGAATCGAATGCAAAAGGAAAAATTCAAAAAAAGTTTCCGGATCTCTGTCAAATTTACAAATATGTGAATGATGATTTTTGCATTAGAAAAAATAAAAAAATGAATGAATTCTTTTTTAAATTTCTAATTGATCCTGACGAGTGTCAAAAACGTTATAATACTCAAATTGGGGTGCTTTTTTCTGGTGCATCGTGTGCAAAAGGAAAAATTCAAAAAAAGTTTCCGGAACACTGTCAAATTTGGAAATATGTGAATCATGATTTACGCTTTAAAAATTAAAAAAAAATCTATGAACTCTATTTTAAATTTCTAATTGATCCTGACGAGTGTCAAAAACGTTGTAATACTCAAATTGGGGAGCTTTTTTGTAGAATCGAATAAAAAAGGAATAATTCAAAAAAAGTTTTAGGAGCACAATCAAATTGCAAAAACATGAAACATGGTTTTCTTTAAAAATTTATAAATTTGAGTCCTTTAAATTTTATAAAATACTAATTGATTCTGGCGAATGTCAAAAACGGTATTATACTCAAATTGGGGTGCTTTTTCCTGGGGAATCGAATAAAAAAGGAATAACTCAAAAAAAGTTTCAGGAACCCTGTCAAATTTGAAAAAACGTGCAAAACATGCTTTTCTTTAAAAATTTATAAATTTGAGTCCTTTAAATTTTATAAAATACTAATTGATCCTGGCGAATGTCAAAAACGGTATTATACTCAAATTGGGGTGCTTTTTTCTGGAGAATCGAATAAAAAAGAAATAATTCAAAAAAAGTTTTAGGAACACTATCAAATTTGCAAAAACATGAAACATGATTTTCTTTAAAAATTTTAAAATTTTTGTCTTTCACATATTTATAAAATGCTATTTGATCCTGGCGAATGTCAAAAACGGTATTATACTCAAATTGGGGTGCTTTTTTCTGGGGAATCGAATAAAAAAGGAATAACTCAAAAAAAGTTTCAGGAACACTGTCAAATCTGCAAAAACGTGAAACATGACAATCTTTAAACAATTTTAAATTTGAGTCCTTTACAATTTTATAAAATACTAATTGATCCTGGCAAATGTCAAAAACGGTATTAAACACAAATCTGGGTGCTTTTTTTGGAGAATCGAATAAAAAAGGAATAATTCAAAAA
Organism: Ganaspis sp. Gsp50; assembly: GCA_011057455.1. NCBI lineage: Eukaryota > Metazoa > Arthropoda > Insecta > Hymenoptera > Figitidae > Ganaspis > Ganaspis sp. Gsp50. The sequence goes on along the minus strand of WNHD01002409.1, from coordinate 12,839 downwards.
CTGTTTCAGGAACACTGTCCAATTTGAAAAAACGTGAAACATGATTTTCTTTAAAAATTTATAAATTTGAGTCCTTTACAATTTTATAAAATACTAGTTGATTCTGGCAAGTGTCAAAAACAGTATTATACTCAAATTGGGTTGCTTTTTTCTGGAGAATCGAATAAAAAAGAAATAATTCAAAAATAGTTTCAGGAACACTATCAAATTTGCAAAAACATGAAACATGATTTTCTTTAAAAATTTAAAAATTTTTGTCTTTCACATATTTATAAAATGCTATTTGATCCTAGCAAATGTCAAAAACGGTATTATACTCAAATTTGGGTGCTTTTTTCTGTAGAATCGAATAAAAAAGGAATAATTCAAAAAAAGTTTCAGGAACACTGTCAAATTTGCAAAAACGTGAAACATGATTTTCTTTAAAAATTTTTAAATTTGAGTCCTTTACAATTTTATAAAATACTAATTGATCCTGGCAAATGTCAAAAACGGTATTATACTCAAATTGGGGTGCTTTTTTCTGGGGCCAAAACGTGAATCATGTTTTTCTTAAAATATGCTATTTAACACCTTCACAATCTTCTAATTTTTTTATTGATCCAGGCAAGTGTCCAAAACGTTATAATATTCAAATTGGGTTACTTTTTTCTGGGGAATCGATTGGAACCAGCAGAAAACAAAAACAAAATTTGGACAACTTGATATTTTCCGGAATTTGGAAAGTCGGTATTTCACTTTCGAGAAATGAATACTAGATATAAAGGGGATGAATTAAATCGATAAAAGAGTCTTCAGGAATCTACGGAGAGAATACTTGGACGTGTAGGAAGGAAAAATAGGCAACCTTTTTCCACGACTCGTTTACACGATTTATTGATGGATCGTTCTTGAAATTGCACTGTCTTCTATATGTATACTGAATGAGATAAAAATGTTTAACTTGTAATTCTAGACCTGTTTAACAAAACATCTCACTCAAGATTATATTTGAAAGTAAAAATGGTGTAAATATAAATGCACTTTCTTGGATATTTTGTATTGACCTTTAGAGAACCAATAATTTTCGTCAGTGTGTAACGTTTTGTGTCGCTTTTATTTATAAACTTCTCGTGGTAATATATAATGTTTTTATTTTTATTTATTTTTATTTTTGAATACTTTAAAAAACGTAAATTTTGAAATTAATTTTTAATAAGTAATTTTTGAGAAGTTCCGTTTTCACTCGTAAATTTTACATTATGATAAATTTGTATATCTTATAAAAACGTATTGATTGACCTATTTGCGAATATTTTTTTATTTTTGCCTTCATTACTTCATATTTTTAATTATTGAAATTTTTGTAAAGCACAATTTGATAAATATAACTTAACGAGTTTCGGTTCCAATTTATATTTACCCTTCGAATGCAAATTTTTGAAACTTACAAGAGCAATCTTACTGAAAGTCTGCATGCTACGAGGGAAGAGAAAAGGTTAAATTTAGAATCAAAAATTAGTGTCATTTTGGAGGCCAGACTTTGTTATTGACTCTTTGAAATCGATTCACCCCTAGTCGGCCTTTGTCCTTGGATTGAGTCTCGACCTTACTTGCTCAATCTCGCTCGTTGTCCTCGCTAATTTTCCAGGGTCACTTATCTCTGGAGTCACTATTCCTCCGGAAACGACCTCATAAAACGACTGGAATGACACTTCTAGTCTAAAGAAGTCGACAAAAAAGCCTTCCAAGTTTTCTCTCGGAGACAGGAAGCCACTTAAACCTTAGAAGTCACTCCCGGTCAAATTATTTATCGACCCTTTAGTGATAAATACAACAAAATTGTCTTGAATAATTTCTCTTTAGTTTACATTAATCTTCTTTAAGCACTCGTATTTTTCTATAACATTTCCCTTTTTGCAAGTTCTTCAAAATCGTTATTGGTCTTTTATTTCTTGTTATTTTTCTTGTTTGATGTTTACTTTGATTTGATCTCTTTTCTTTTTTTTTTTTTTTTGATGTGTATCATTTAATGTAACTTTTTATTAATCCTTAAGGATTAGAAAGTATTCTTTGAGCCTTAGTGGAATGTAATTTTTAATTTGTTGTCTCTACTTTTTGAGATCTTTTTTATTAAAAAAAATTTTTTTGTTTTGTTATTCATGATGTTTTTTAAAATTAAGAGCAACGATGAACGTTTGAATACTTATGATGTCAATGTACAATTTCTGGTGTTAATTATATGATGCTAATTGATGAAAAAATCGATGTTTTCGAAATTGTTTTGAGATTCTATGTAGATTGATGTTTTTTTTATCACACTCATTTCTCATTATCGTTTTATTATCATTCCATTACATCCGTTTTCCATTAACTTTCACGTCCTGTTTTATCTCTTTTTCCAATATGTTTGGTGACAAAGTATTGAAATTTGAAGAAGGTTTCGAGTATCGTGAGAAGAAAAGCTGTAAAGTTTACTTGCTGGAAATTTAAAGGCGTTTTGTCATTCGCGGCTTTGGAGTCAAATTCAAACGAGTTTTCGAGAGATCCAATACCAACTCAAAAACCCTTCTTGAATTCTGTGGTTTTTCTGATATATGGAGAATGGCAAGCATTGAAGGCAATCTATTGAAAGGAAACTAATGCCTCGCTTTCAAATATCACATCACCACTGCAAAAATTCCAAGCTTTCTAATAAAACGATATTTTAACCCAGTATAGTTTATAAAAATATTGCTTTTAGAATTGCACAACAAAATTTATTTATGTTGATACACAAATAAATGATTTCCATCAAATCTGGATTTTTATTTTTAAGTCTTGAAAAGCATATGGAAAACAAAAAAGAATTGAAGAAAATAAAAAATATGAAAAGGAAAAAAAGCAAATAGAGTAGAAAGAAAAAAAGACAAGAAAGACAAAAAAGACAAAAAAGACAAAAAAGACAAAAAAGACAAAAAAGACAAAAAAGACAAAAAAGACAAAAAAGACAAAAGAGACAAAAAAGACAAGAAATACAAGAAAGACAAGAAAGACAAGAAAGACAAGAAAGACAAGAAAGACAAGAAAGACAAGAAAGACAAGAAAGATAAGAAAGACAAGAAAGACAAGAAAGAAAAGAAAAAAAGAAAGAAAAAAGTGAGTCAAAGAAGCCAAGGAATATGATATCATCTGAAAGATTATGATTTGCACATTCCCGCTTATCTGGTTTGGCATTTTGGGAATTTTTCAATAACTAAATTGGAAAATGGTGAATTTCCGTAGGTACTTCTCTGCTACGATCATCCATGTCATGTGAAAAGTAAAATTCGCATACCATTTACCTCTTGGCTTCTATGTGTACACGGAGAAAAATTCCAGATGAAATGAAGCTTCTGGATAAAAAAAGCTCCATTGAAAGAGTGTGCCAACGTGTCTTTGAACAAACGATCGCTCAGAAATCCAATTTTCCCCTCGGTTCTGCCGATTCAAGGCAGAGTGTCTTTTTTTCTTCTCAGATACTATTTCTTGTCTGTACGTAGCATCCTAAAGACGTGACTTGAATTTTTCCCACCTAAAAATCGCGACTACTGCAAAAAGGAATTATCTTTTCATGTTTCTCTAATGCAATTTATATATCCTTGATACTTCACCATTTCTTCCATTATTTACGCTTTTTAATTTTATGTCTCTATTTTACACTGAAAATTCTCCAGGTGTGGTTTAATTTCAATACACGTTAAGAATTTCGATAAGAAAAGAAAAAAAAAGAGAAAAGAAGAAAAGAAAAAAATCGCACATTTTGAATACTTTCTCATTATTGATGAGAATGTAAAAAGAAAAAAATTTCAATAAGAAAAGGATTCTTTTTTAAATATATTTAAAAACATTTTATATTTGTATTTATTTCTACATTTGTAACACAGAAAAAAATAAGTGTTCGATTTGATGCAAATAGTTTTAGAAAAGTACTTGCATTCGTGTTAAAACCAGAAATGAACTGAAAATCAATATAAA
>WNHD01002408.1:0-15092 GCA_011057455.1 Ganaspis sp. Gsp50 | reverse complement strand
ACCTAGGGCGGAGCCCTGAGGCACTCCACGTTGTGGAATGAATGGCGGTGATAGATAACTACCTACTGTTACTTGGTGAGATCTATTTTTTAAATAATTCTAAATTTATTAAATATTAAATTAAAAATATTAAATTAATTCTAAATTATTTGCTTTCTTCATTGAATTAAATTGCCGAAAATTGCTTCTAAAGTGAGTTTATTTATTCTATTTTGAATACTAAATTGTTTATTTACTTGAATTTTAATCTGAAAAGAAATTTTAATATAAATATAAACGCTTGGTTTCGTGAAATTTTTATTCTTTTAATAATTCCATTTCTTTTTATTTTTGTTATTATTATAAATTATAAGCATTTAAATGTTTTAAAAACATACAGTAAAATGCATATTAACTAAAAAGGTAGGCGAAATTAGTATTGGAATTCCAATACTTATTCCAATACTTGATCCAATACTTTTTTTCATAAGGGTTATTAAGAAAATAAACATATTACAGCCTTTTATTCCCTTCAAAACCAAGAGAGCTAATTATTTTGGAATATTTATTCTTTTCGACATTCCATGATCAAAGAAATAATGCAAAGAGAAAAAACCAATCTATTTTTAAAAATTTAATTCTAGAGCAGAAAAATTCCTGACTTTTATTTCAGCTTCTCTTTTTTCTTCGCATTTCTATGGATCTGGATTCACGTTTTCTGGTGAGTGACTGCAAAATCCTACAACAATAGACCTGCGGGCTATGTCGTGAATGACCGCGTTTTCAATTCACGACGCGATTCTAGAAACTTGAATTAACGGTGGAAGGGACAGGTGAACCTGAAATCACTGTCCACACATACACGTACACCGTTAATAGAATTATGTGACATGGCGAAACACTAACACGATTTATAATTATGTTATACAAATGCAATGATTGCATTTAAAAAAAAACAATTCAAATATCGATTCATTTTTGAATCTTCAACTAGTTTCGTGATTCCCACATATTAATTGCAGAAACAATTTTTTAAATGACAAACGTAAAACAGGATTTAATAATTTTTTAAACTTCAATAAGAAAAGAAATAAAGTCTAAAAGCATCTTTAATATTTAAAATAAAACATTAAAATTTAGTATTTTAAAAATATTGCTTTTGTATATATTATAACGTGATTTTAATCAAAACCGAAGATCACAGAGTTAAAAGAAATACTTGACTTTATATTATTCTTAAATTTTGATTGTACTTGAATTAAGTACACTTTTTCATTTTAATACTTTGAGAATAGAAGCGAAGCATCAACTTTTTGAAGATATCATATGAAAACTCAAGAGTTTTAAAAATCCAGTATCAACAATGGCTACTCAACATCAACTTTAACGCTCTTACATTTTGAGAGGCTTCTTTGCAAAATTAGAAGAACATAAATCCTCGAAGCAGACGAACTCGGTGACAGAACATAAACAAAAATTGCAAATCATCGGATTTAGTAAAGTGCAACAATTTCTTGTGAATTTCAACCTCGAAGCATGTGTCTGTGGACTGTTATTTCACGAGAGAAGTCATACCGAATTTTTTGCCTAATTTCTAATTTAATACATTACATAGTATTTTCTTTTTAATTATTTCTGGTTCAAAGTTACGGTTTTAATTTAATGGAAACATTAAATTAAGCAGGTAAACGAATTCCTAGACCTACTTTAACTATGAATTCTAATTCTCTATAAATATTACTGTAAACGGGAAGAGTTTGTGAACCAAGATGTGAAATGAGAATGAGCAAATAAAAATCTCGTATAAAAAATGAAACATCTGAGGTTGAAAAACATTGCCTAAGAGTGAAGAGTAACATGGGGAAAGGTAAAAGGTTTCGTAGTTTGAAGTCATTTTATCTGTACTCTTTCATCTCGTTCAGAACATATACGTAGTGAAAAGGAAGGTAAGAATAAGAGGGCAAGCGCCAAGCTTCTGTAAAGAAAGGAAAGTTGCCAAATCTAATTTCGTCTTTCCTAATACAAGAAGCAACTCTCGCTGGGAACATATAGCGATCAAGAGACGATACGGAAATCGTATAGCGATCGAACTCTGACTTGGCTGTTTTGGCTCTAGCCTGGTTCCGGGTTTGGTGCACTGGGTATTTTACGAAGATAGGAGACAGAATCATCGAGAGCAGTTCGAACGAGACGAACAAGCAAGAAGGACGAGGCGAACGATAGAGCGAGAAGCAACAGGCTGCAGAGACAGATATATTGTCCTGAAGCACCCATGAGCCTTCGAGACGAACACTTAGGTTGGCAACCTTGCGAAATCGGAAAACGAACTGCAAATCACTTTAAAACTCCCTCTGCTTTCTGTAGAAACCAACCTGTTATTTCTTCTCTAGACTCAAATCATTCCGAAAATAATTGATTTTATTTCACTACTATTATACTACTCAAATATAATGCAAATAATAGTAATGAATAATAGATCGAGATTATAGATCAATATTATTTTAAAACGCTAAAGAACTTCCTCAGAGCCTCTACGCACCTCTCTAGAGTCTTCCTAAAATCTCCATAGAGGCTCACCAGAGTTTTCCTGAAGCATTCCGGGAATCCTATAGTCTGTATAAAGCACTTTAAGTATTTAGTTAATTATATTAAAAAATTACAAGATCGTTACAGAGGAGTCAAAATGACGCTTGGCATACCTAGTGATGTAGGATACCTTAAGCCTAGGATATTTTAACGTTGATTTCGAAAATTCAGACTAAAAGTTTGGACAATACTTCAGAATCTAGACCAAGCCAGTCCTAATTACTCGAGAAAGATCTGCGGTAGAGGAACATTAAATCCGAAAGAGTGTTTGACATACACCAAAAAATGAACTTGCAAGTGCACATTATTTTTCTTCCTTATTTCTCGTCGAATAATCAGGGAATAGAGAAACAGTAGAAATAACATGACCTGTGTAGTGAGAGGGACCAGAAGACAGCCATCGAAAGCAGGAAGAAACTACGTCGACACAGCTTAATGCTCCTGAGATTTGAAAACCGCCGACCACTAGAGAAGCCGGAAAGGCGGTGAAAACGAGTAATCCGGGAAAGCCTGATGCATCTAGAACTCAAACGACCGTTCACTAGCACACACACGGCATCTGCTAAATGTCTAACCTCCAATTAAACAACGAAATTTGCCAACAAACAAGACACAGTGAGTTTGTAGTTGACAGTATCAAGCAGTCGACGCGTCGAGAACCGATCCCGCTAGAGAACCGGTTATTTGGTTCAGTTTAGTTGGTTGTGGCCTTAGGTCCCTTTCTGTCTAACAGCCATGACGCCTGTTTGGTCCAGCATAATCCTGACCGAAAGCAGACGAGTGGACAAGGGACGGAACCAGCCAATCAACATCCGAGGTTTGATTCTCATCAGCCAATGGAAGTGCCAAAAGATGGTGTTACTGGGAAACTGACAAAGGAGCCGAGGACTCGAGAGAAGTGTGTGTTTGTTTCGATAGTCGCTTGAAAGTGTCAGTTAGGAAAATATTTTGGGCTAAAAACTGAAGTCTCCAAACGAGACTTGTGTGTCCAGGAGGATTGTGAGGCCTTCAGCAGATCTCAAGGAACAAATGGAGGCCTACCAGAAAGTGGTGGAGAAAGTAAAAGGTTAGTTTTGTGGGTTTCTCTAGGAGTCCGGAGTTCCTGGGACGTCCGTCATTGGAAGCCTGGATCCTACAGGTTGTGTAGTTGCTTACTTTTTGTATTTTTTTGCTGTACTGTATGATTTATTTTTATTAAATTATAACTCAATATGCAATATTATAAGCTTTCTAGTTTCATTTCAGTACGCTTAAAGCTAAAAATAATTTTTTATTGTAGGTACATTTTTAGATAATTCAACAAAAAAATTTAAAGGAGAAATTAATTTAAGACAATATTCAAGTAAAATAAAATTGGCCTCTATTTCTGGTTGATTTGTAGGTCAAGAAATAAAAAAATTAAATGAATGTTAGGACAATTTTGATTTATAAAATATCTATATTTTATAAATATGTACATTTATTTTGAAATTGATATCTTAATTTATAAGCATAGATTGGTATATCACCTGTTTTATTGATAGCCCATTTATCGTGCGCTGATTGTGCGTTTATTGTTGTTTATTTACGTTGCAAAATTTTAGATCTGCTATTGACAGAGGATTGATTATACATGACATAGATGTGAGAAAATGGGCACTTGATGCCCAGAAGAACGAGACAAATCAAGATTCGAGATTCAAAGCTTCATGAAAGTGGTTGTGGAAATTTAAAAAAAGAACATCGAATAGTTTCATGCAAGATCACGAATTTCGTTAGTAAAAAACCCATAGAAGATAAAGAAAAATTAAAAGAAATATGCAAAAACTTTGTTACGTCTATAAAACCCTTAATTCCAAAATATGGCACTCAAATTGTGTATAATTCTGATCAAAGTAACTTTCAATTTGAAATGCATTCTGCTGGAACTCTTAACAGTTGAAGGATCAAAACACGTTGAATGTATTGTTGAATCAGTGTCTTCCACACCACACAGCTGCACGGTTCAAACAACAATTTCGGCATCAGGAAAATTGTTACCACCACTATTTATTGTTTTGACAGAATGCACCGGAGAATTTGGCCCCAAAGTGGAAAGAACATTATTTCAACCAAGCAATGTGTGTTTGATGGCATCAAAATCTGGTAAATTAACATCAGGTAAGGTACTCTTTTATCACTTTTGTTTGGATGAATATAATACTAATAATTCTCGATTTATTAATTTCACTGGTTTTAAAAAATTACAGATCATTTTAAAATATGGTTACAAGAAGTTTATTTTCCAAATGTTGGAAAATCAAGTGTACTTTTGATTGACGAATGGAGTTCACTGTCCAGCTGCAGTACAAAATAAACAGCCTATGAATGTAAAACTTGGTCTTTTTCGAATACCCAAAGGAACAACACCATACATTCAACCACTAGATGTAATTGGATTTCGATAATGGAAAAATTTCGTAAAGCATTTTTCAGACTCTGTTATTTTGTTTAACAATGACATGAAACTCCATTTAAGAAACAATATAATCAAACTCTAAACTCTAACACACAATCAGTTTTCTTCACCTAGGTTTATAGGTATGTTTAAATACTCTTGGCATTAGTCTGATTATATAGATGAAGTACCTTTAATTCTTGAAATTCTTGGCGAATTTTGTTTCCGCTATCAAATTGAACCACGATGTGCAATTTGCGGTAATCTAGCAATTATTACATGCGCTTGGTGTAAAAGACCAATATGTTTTCAACATTTCTTTGAAGAGTATCATTTTTGCAATGAATATAAACCATGATTCTAAAACACAATTAAAAATAATGTTTTTCAAAATAATCTAATGCTAAATTTTTCCATTTTAAATCTTACGTAACCTTAAAATGACTAAAAGAGATATATCTATTTATGAAATAAATGTGCCTACAATATTTTTTTTTCGAAACACTAAAATCTCAAGTTTAATTTTACACATTAAAATCAATGTGTCCGGTACCACTTTTTGTAAGAGTGCGGAAAGAAATACTTTATACATAGTTTATTATTTCTTTTTACTGAAATTTATTTTATAAACTTATTTATTTATAACGTTAGTTTAATATTCTAGTCGGCATGCAAGCTTTTAAAAAAAGCTTGCGCAAAAAGCATACCGGAAGCTCGACTGAAATATTCTCGCAAGCTCGTACAAAAAGTTTGCTGCAAACTTCTACAAAGAATTGTTAAAAGCCTAACCAAAAACCTTGTACGAAAGCTTGCACAAGAAGATTGTCACAAGCTCGCATAAAATATTATTGCAATCTTCCACAGAAAGGTTTTCGCAAGCTATTGATTGGGTCAGATAAAACTTTAGCTACGGCAGCTAATTTTATAGGTTTATGTTGCAAAAAATTTTGTATGATACACGTGCGTAAACGCGATTATATGAATGCGATTTACAACACTCGCCTTTATCTCATGTTACAAACAACGCACTCATATAATCGCCTACTTTGCGCACTTGTATCATAAATAATTATTTTTAGCTTTAAGTGTACTAAAATGAAACTAGAAAGTTTATAATATTGCACATTGAGTTATAATTCAATAAAAATAAATCATACAGTACAGCAAAAAAATACAAAAACGTATATTAATTACTTAAATGTAATGATTTTAAATTCTTTTTGTGCCAAAAGTAGAGCTCTTAAAGCTGAATAATTTTTATTGAAAACTTATTAATGAAAAATTATTAATATTTAAGCTGATATTAATTTTTGTATGTATTACTGGTGAAACTTTAAACATTTTTTTCATACCCTAAATCCACGAGTCGGCCGTCACAAAAAATATGTTTCTTACTTTGACTCGGTCTACAAAATTAGCACAAAAAAGGGGGGTTAGGAGGCGACAGCAAGGTAATGTTCCTTCTTAGTCGCAAGCTATCCGTTAATTTTTCCAAAACCTCTCCTTGGCGGTGGTCTCGTTTCACTAACCACTTGAGTTGCAACGTGAATACCTGCGGAAAGCTTCGCCGTCTAACATGATGCGCAAGTACACATCATGTCAGACTCGAGCATTTGATTTCCAAGACAAACTTGAATAAAAAAAAATAAAGACTAAAAAATATAATAATCGTATAATTTTCAAAGTTGCAAAGTTTGCTTAAAATAACACTAAAAAATATATTCAAATCCAATTAGCTTTACATTTTTTTATTTTATTTGTGTACAATGTAAATGGTTCAAAATCCTTTTGAAATGTTTTTTAAAATAATTTCGATGTGAGAAATTCCCTTCATTTGTGTATCAATGGATTAACGTGATTTTACAAAAACATATTACATATAGAGACAAAAAATTTTAAAATAAAAAAATTCCCTATGATAAAAAGAACGTATCAAGCATCACATAACGAATATAAAACAATTTGTCAAAAAACTTTGAAATATTTTTTATTGATAAAAAAATTGTACCTAGTTTTGAAAGAGTGTGCTTAAGTTCTCTTTGTTCATCGAAAATCTGTATTTATTAGTCAATAATTGTTTACTGGAACGAATTGAATTTTATGAACTTTAAAACCAGACATTTCAAAGCTACATACCCTTTAATTGTCAAGAATAAAATAGACATGTATAGTGGAAAGCACTATTTTTTTTAGATATTTGACAGTTTAAAATGAATTGTATTGACAAGGGATAAATTTGTAAAGGGCGATTGTTGTTTGTGTGTCTTGGATCAGAAATAAAATTTGGAAATTACTTATTGTCAGAAGATACCATTATTCATTATTATCAATATTTACGTGTAGAAAAGGTTACAAGTTATAACTTGATTCCATTTCTTCTTTTTTTGATTTGATTCCTTGTATACCTTTAGGGTTTTTACATTTCTAGCACACCACAATTTTTCTTCCATAAGTTCCCCTACCATTCCCCTGCTATAAATTCTCATATCATTCCTCTTCCACGAGTCCCCATATCTTTCATCCAAATTGCGTCCGTAGCCGACTTTTATTAGATTTAGTCGTAATCGCCTGGTCCTTTCAAACCAGATTTAAGGGAAACTACGGAAAACCTCAACTGAGCAAAACCGATTTATCGACAGTTGAGTCTTGGATGTATGATTTCGAAGTCTTGAAATATCACACAAATTTCCAACGTCAAGTCTACTGCTCTAAGTACCTCACGTGCCGGAAAAAACCCCAGGCTAGTGGGTGCGAACCCTCGATCCGCTACATCAAAGCTACAGGCCTCTTTCAACTGAGCTACTCAGTCGGTTAATTCAATTTTTTTTAATTTCGATTTAAAAATTACTGATGAACAAGAGTCGCGGGCGCGGGTTAAATAGTCCACAAAAATTAAGCGGTGATCAGGTTACAAATGATCAAGTGGTTTTTTGAATTTTTAATAATTTGGAAATTTGATCCGTAAAGCAAGTTTAATTGTAATTCAGAATTCAAAGTAAACCTGTTGCTCATTGAACACTTGTCGACTGAGAAATAGCAACCTTCCGTTCTGACTTAGAAACACTCGGAAGAAGGTTAATGCAGGCGTAGTATAGCCGGAGGTGTTACTTGCTGTAATATAGAATATTCTCTATCTAAGGAACAACCCACTCACATATTTAATGACTATAAATAACAAGGATCCTATGACCAAAAGTAGTAAAACTGTTTATTGAGGCTTCTCTATCTCGAGGTGAAAGGTCAACCGTTTCAAAAGATTCCATTGAGCAGTCACTAGTATGGTTAGCCAAACTTCAGAAACTTGGAAGCTAACCCCAATATTGATGTGGAAGCTATCAAGTTTCTACGCCAAGAAGCAACCCTCTGAAGCTGGCTTGGATTTCAAAACCGTTCTCTTACCCTCCCAAGGGTGGACATTAACGTACAAGTACCCCGTATCCTTTCCTGACCACTCGCCGCTTTCCAAGAGTGTAAATTGATATTCTGTTTAGGAAAAGCATTAAATTGAAAATAAAAGCACATTCTGTGTTAATACTGTAGATAATTAATCTAATTAGAATTAAGCAGAAACTATTTGCAAATTTTCAAATTATTTTCATATTCCTTTTAACAACGTTTTAAATTCTACGAAGCAAATATTTGCAGAGGTAGTAGTGTACCTACTTCTGAGGATTATAAAAAGCGAGATGTTAAACTACAAGGAATTTTGTGCTCAAGACAATGGGCGCTGCAAAAAGAAGATTTACGAAATTCATTTTGAATTTCTAGGAGATTTGCACAGACTCGTAATGCAGAAATTTAAATTTAAAATACAAACCGACTATAAACTTGGAATATCAATTGTAATTGAAACTAAAGGTACAGTCGTGTGCTTGTAATTAAATGCGACAGTGCTAAACTCATTGCAAATACATGACATAGACTTCATAAAACTTTAAATTACAAAAGTTTATGGAATAGAGATACAATTTAAAAATTCAGAAAAAGCTCTAACTCTTTAGCTCAATTTGTTGTGACAGTGATCCAAACTGGTGACAATGAACTTAGAAAGTTGCAAAATTGATAAAAAGTTGTAAATAAGCAATAATAATTTGTTTTCAAGAATTAGGAATTGCAAGAAACAATGATTAAAAGTCTTTTATACTGTTTATTGAAAATCATGTCAAAGATTGTCAATTAAATAGTAAAAATTATTCTTAACACGTTTATCACAAATTTGCATTTTATTGGGTATTTTTAGAACTGCATAAAAAACAGTTAATATTAAAAAATAAAAAAATAACCAATTGGGTATTATTTTCTGAAGTCTCCTGAAAAGAAACTTTGAGCGACCTCGAAATATTCTTTTTTTTTTTATAAAGAAAAGGGGTACTTTTTGCGATTTAGAAAATCCTAGGGCAGTTTATGATTTATTGGCGCATTAAAAGTAAATAAATACATTTATTTATAACTTTACATATAAATTGTACTTCTGTAAATGGTTTTCAATTGAACAAAAAATTGTTTTATAAAAACAGTATGCATTAACAAAAATATTGTTAAAAAAAGGAATAGATGGTATTGACTAAGTAATCCGGATATAAATTGTATGAATAAGCTTTTTCAATTTGTACGGAGTAGAGAAACATGCAGTTATATTTTTAAAGTGTGGTCAAAAGGCTAAAATACTGTATAAAATGTGTTAAAAACACAAAAACCTTTTTCAAAATAAACGAATTGCCAGCAAGACTTGATAAATATACGAAGTCACGTTTGTTTTTTTAACGTCAATTTTCTATCTCCTGGCTTCTACGTTTCCTGCATTGGATAGCTTCAATGCTTCTTTTATTTGATAACCATTTTCTCCTATTTTTTAAAAATATGTTTTCTATCTGCAATATGAAATTCAAATATGTAACGCAACATTTTTATACGCAATTGTATGTGTATTATAGTAATTTTATCATTTGATAGAGACATATTTTCTTCAGCAAAGTCAATTTCAATTTTCTATAGAAATCTAGATACAAACAAGTTCTTTTGAAACATGTTTTCTATCTAATAAATAATTTCAAACACATATAATTTCAGAGGAAATTAAATAAAAAGTGAATTTGATTAGGAACATTTGTCAATAAGGATATTCTCTAGATTTGATTTTGAAAACGAGAATTTCGTATAATTTAGAGTCTTGTTTAAAATCAAAGAAGATCAAAGATAATATTGTGCTCTGTGATCAAGATTGAAATAAACCAATTATGGAAATCTTGTTCTTTCAAACATAAAATTATTAGATGCATATCCTAGGCATTTTTACTTTTTGATCATTTTAGAATCAGATTCCCAGAAGATTGAAAGAGACTTTATTGCTTGTAATTAAACGCCTCTTTTGATAAAAAAAAAAACCGCTACCCCCCAATCTTTCTTAACACGCATATATTCGTAACTATAGAAAAATGTAAAGCTTAACGAATTTAGTTCTTTATGTTTAAAAATAATTAAAAAATAATCCAAAGTTTCAAATAAAAATTAAAGATCCTATTATGTGAGATTTGCAAAACGTCAACTGAAACATTAATTTTGTTGCACATTTCTACCAATTTGTTTTAAAATTAAGCACAAGAACAGTAAATGACATTTTTTAAATTCCGAAATGCTAAAAGTTGTAGCACAGAGAATGCAATTTAGAATATGGCCAATTAAGTTGAGTCTGGCTCGTACTGTTAGGCATTTAGTCGAATAATCGTTGGCACAATTGTCCGGTATTTGGACAGCTATCTGATCGAACTCCCTCTAACAATTTCACTGACGATGTAAAAAGTCTAGATGGGAGTGAAGCTAACACCTCGTAATTACTGTAACGAATGTAAAAATAAAACGAAATAAAAAACACTATCAGAAAAAATCGAATATTTAACCAACAGTACACGTCAAGCGGGTAATTCTAATTAAACATGCAATGTGAGTGGCACTTAAATTGATTCCAGATAAAATGCATTCTTTATAATTGCTTTCCCTTAAAAAAGAAGAAAAACACAAGCATAATTAATCTTTAATAAATTTCAATTCATTTCCATACACCAAGTTAATTAATTTTTTAAAAACAAATTTTAATTCTAGTTTGGTTTTGAGCAGTAGGATCATCGTCAATTTTTTGAATACTGTATAAATTATGTGATTAAAATCCAACCATTTTTTATTAAATTTCTGCATTTTTAAATTTTGGTCGAAATTATTACTATCTTGACAATTTCTTAGAACCTTCTTCTTTTATTACCTTAAGTTATTTAAATTGGCACCGAACACTCAGACAGTAAAATAAACCATACATTTTTATCTGTAAAGGTACGCTTTTGTAATTAAAAAGAAATCTACAGAAAACTGAATTTTAAACTTTAATTTTGAAACATTAATTTTTTAAAGAAAAGTAATGTTGGCGAACTTTGATTTAACATTTGGAACAAATCAATTAGATTTAATTATTGATTCAGAAGATTCCGGAATTAGATCCCCTTTGAATTCCGAGAGTGCTCGTAAAAGTTTTTACTTTTTTTTTCAAGGGGGAAAAATTGGTTAACTTTGAACACTGCGGTGAATGTTAATCAGCCATGTACTCATGATTCAATCAATAGAGTGGAACTCGGTAAATATTTAAGTAATTGAATTGGTTTATATCGAATCTTAACGGAATTCAATCAATGCAATTTTTCGAAACTACAATTAAAGTATACAATATTTCTCAAAGAGGAATATCAATCATGCTAGTTAAATTTCAATAAATATAAATAAACTACTTGCAGATAAAATACTGTCATATTTGAAGTGTATACCGTAAAATTCAACTACAAGAATTTTTTTTATAATTGTATGTTCTACAATTAAAAAGTTCTTGAATGAAAATACTAATAAGTACGAAATTATAGAAATAAATTGTCTAGGTAGGACTTTTACGATAGTGAGATAAGGTCTTCTTTTACCTCCACCTAAAAAGCGACCATTCAGTTTGAAAAACTGTTATCTTCTACTTGGCTGCATGCCAAAATATTATTTCCAGTAAACACATTTTTCAATGAAAAGGTATTACCAATATATGCGAATTTAAAACAATCTATCTAAACTAAAAGCAATCAATTTGTGTTTCTTTGTAGAATAAATTGAAATGAAAGGTATGAACGTAAAGAGACATTTACCTTTAGAGATAAGAAAGCACTCGGGGGTGATTTAGCCAATGAGTCACGTGAGACGAGATTGCCGTTTATGTTCAGGGAGAGGAGATTTTTGCTCAATTTTGGAGAAAATTACTCATGTGGTGAGACGAAATTCGAGAGATCGTAACTTTCTAGAGGCTTTTAGAATCCCTGAACCTAGAAGGAATCTTAATGCGATGCTGTGAAGTTAAATAAAGTGCTCTTTATCTCGCGATGGGGGGCCTTATAAATTACGGAAATACTTCCTGTCGCGTTGCCGTGCAGGGAAATACTCGAGCATAGCAACTGATCTGGCTTAAGCTGGCTAAGGTGAATTCCACGCTGGATGAATAACTATAAAAGGTAGCGGGCAAAAGAATTCTCGCGTTAGAGGAGCTTTTCTGAAATTCCTACCAGAATCCTGAATATGTCATTCGTTCCTCAAGAAATCGTCAATTCGGTACATTTTTATACATGCATATAAAATGGTATTCGAGTTTCTCCAGGTCCATGAAATAATTTATTCTGATGTCTATTTTTGCTAAGACAGACATCCGAATAAATTTTGCATATGTTGTGTTTGTATTTTTATTATAATTAATATAATATGTCACACGATCTGAAGAAAGGGAACAGCATTTGAAATAAGGTTATGTTTGCTGACAATTTTAACTTAATTAATGTTTCCCTTTTAATTATTTGCAGGCAAAAACAGTTCTTCTCGACAGTATACAAATAGCTATTCAAGAAAAACTGTTTTTGCCTGCAAATAATTAAAAAGGAAGCATTAATTAAGTTAAAATTGTCTGCAAACATAACCTAATTTCAAATGCTATATGTATAGATCCTTTTCAAAGATTGCGTCACATATTATGTTACAAAATACAAAGCTTCCTCCATGAGGGATAAGGAGTTAATCAATAATCTCTAAGGGTATCGCATGACATTCATAGGAGATTATCAAAATCAATACAATTTGCTACAAATGCCTTTGAATACCGCATGCGGAACCATCCACCGCTTGTGTCATATCATGAAAATTTGTTGATAAAGTAAAGAAGAGAATTAATAATATAACTACGTAATTATACAATCGTATAGAAATTGCCTTGAATTTAAACAAGGTATTCTAAACTTAGAACTTGAAATTAGAATACAAAATGGTTTTAAAATGCAGGAATCCCAAAATATTTAGAATTAATCTATCGTCTCAGGAAGGTAATCGAACCCAACGTAATTAACTACTTGAGCCATATATTTTCCGTAAACTGATGAATCTTAAACTCTCACCGCAACGGAATGCTTTGGTCTAAGAGCCCGTGATCGCCAGACCTTCCTTATTTTAGAAAAGTTAAAAATTTCTCTGCGCATGTTGCCAACGGAGGTAGTGGCAATCAGTAAAGTTGCTGATTTATTTTCTCCGATGAATTTTTATGACATGTATATCATAGTGGCTTTCGTACCTAACAGTTAGCAAAGTTATAAAAAAATGTTTCAACTGATTCGTAAAAGTATAAAGATGCCAGACCCCTCTTGACAATTGTCCGTAGGCTTCACTTAGATGAATTATTTGGATCATGTACCAAGCATTGAACCTGGTGGATGAATGGTGTCGACAGATTGGCTTATCTGTTAACCCTAACAAAACGGAGGTAGTTGTCTTCACGAGATGCTACAAGTGTACAACACAAGTGTGTGCTACAATGCTATGAGTACCCTGAGGCTCTCAGGACAACATTTGACAGCGGAAGCAAAATATCTGGGAATCGTCCTAGATAGTAACGTGGATCTATAAGGCGATTCTGCATCCTAGGCTAGCATATGCATCAGTGGTCTGGTGGAGCACGGTCAAAGTGTTGTCAGACAACAACCGACATCAAACAGTAAGGTCTTCAGGAGCTTCTCGGGGCATTGATGACGAGGTGCAGTTTTCGCATTAACATTCTGATTGTAGATTCCATCTTGGTGTTGCACGATGTGTACTTTATAAAAAGTATTTAAAATAAATTATAAAATAGTGTACCATGACAGGATGTGGTGGTTTTCGCGGCTGTCACCGCATAAGAGGTTACTTCCGTGATTAAAACGTCATAAATAACTATGTGAAGTCGTCTCTACTGAACTTAATTAAATGTAAATTCAGTGCACGAGTGTTTCTATACGTGTTTTATTTCGACCTCGTGGCTGAATATTCATTAAGATTCGATTTCAGAGATTTCTTTATTAAAAATTTATTAGTTAAAGTTTCCATGCATAATTAAATTAAAAATATTTAAGATTAGAACCAGGGTTTTTCCTCATCCCGACTCTCTCCCTAATTGATAATTTATAGTTTAATAATAGTGCGTTAGTTTTTGCATAATTTAACGTAATTTGCAAATTATTTCGGGTTCAGTAATTCCTCCGACAATCTAAAAATAACTTGGCGCTGGAAAATTAAAATTAAATCTTTAAAAATAAGCCAAATAACCAGAAAGAAAGTAAGGAAATTTAAAATAATAAAAAAATAAGTAAAATCTATTTACAGTACGCAAAATTAATATTAAGGGATGTAGCTTTCAAGGAATTCTTCTTTCGATAATTCCAACAAAATATCAGGATACCGATTACGTAACTTTAGTTCAACTTCACCTCACCTTCACATCATAACCCACCCTAAAACTTCAATTGTTTCCAGCTCACCATGCCATAGTTCATCTCACCTCTCCCTGTCATGAATATAAAAGTATTGCGCTCAAAGTGTGCAAATAGTTAAATAGAAGATTCCAAGAATTTGAAGAAAGAAAAGCGAAAAGGATAAAAATTAACATAAATTGGATAACAAACTAAGTAAGGTAAAGTTACAACCAGGGATGGGAACGGAAACGGAACAAAATTAAAATTTAATTTTGTTCCGTTCCGTGCCAGAGGCTCGGAACGAAAATCCATTGTAATTTTGTTTCGTT